>JBAMYA010000006.1:5753730-5783820 GCA_037176975.1 Arrhamphus sclerolepis
GTATTATCACCAGGACCCCCTCTTCTCACCATATCACCCCCATCCTCCATCAGCTTCACTGGCTCCCAGTTAAACTCTGGATCATATTCAAAATTCTCCTTATTACCTTCAAGGCTATCCATGTTTGTTTGTTTGCTTACTCAGGTGGACCAATAAAAGTCTCTCCAGGCTTTTCATGATGTGGTATGTTAGGGTGTCCACAGCACCAGGACCTTCTCCTGGTTCTTCTTCTGGTACTGAGGTTGGAGAGGTGTTTTCTCCTGTACACCTCCTTATTGTCTGTAATCTTGATTTTCGTTGTGTTTGTACTGACTTCAACAATTCCCTGTCTCCCTCCCCAAGGTTTTTTTTTTTTGAGAATCTATTTCTGGTCACTGGTGATCCAGGGTTTGTTATTGGGAATCACATTCACTGTTCTGGTGGTCTTGTCGACACAGACGTTATTTAGATTACACCACTTGTCCCCTCTGTTCCACCACCGTTGCTTTTTCTGCTCCTCTTCAGATCTCTGTTTGCCCATGTCATCATGCTCCTGCAGCCACGTCTCTGTGAAACACATCATACCGCTTTGCCAAAACTCCAGATTTGTCCTCGTCAGTGCGTCAAGCTTGCCAACCTTATTAGTGAGAGATCTCATGTTCCCTATTATGATGGAGGGAAGAGCTGGTTTAAACCTCCTCCTTCTCTCTCTCTGCTTTGCTCCTGCTGTACATTCACAGCGTCTCTTCAACTCGTCTGGGATTTGGGGTCACAGCCTGGGTATAATTTGCCCTCTTGAAATGTTGATCAGCTGCTCCCTCTGGTAAACAACTCTCTTGTTTCTATGGTTACTCATCCTAACAGGTGGTAAAATGGTAAATGGCTTGCACTTATATAGCACTTTACAACTGTAAAAAGAAAGAAAATTACCCAAGAAAATCCTTCAAGCCGCAAGTATTCAAACTGGGAGGAAAATCATTCATATTGCCGTAAGCTGCCACCATGAGCGGTGCTATCATAGCACAATGCCTGAAAAAGGTCATAAAAGAAAAATGTTTGTTGAAAAACCTGCATCTCTTGATGAAATCTGCTCCTAAAAGCCAATAGTTGCTTTGTTACACTCGCCTCCTGCCAATTAGTGAAATAATGAAAAATATTAACTCAAAATGAACACACATAATAGATTAATTCTCCTTTAGTTTATGTTTATCACAAGACAAAGACTTACAACGTAAGGAAATTTACATGTGGCCATGAACGCATACATATGTTATAGTTAAATTATTTAGAAGAATATAGTCGTGCAGAACAACAGAGCAGATATAGTGTTTGCGACGCTGCTTCAGTTTTGCCAGCTTGCTCCACCTCTTGATGATGCTGTTATGAACAGCTGTAAATAATGAACAGCCTATCCCCGCGTCTCATAACATAGTCTGGAAGAGTCCAGGGAGGCACTTTGCCCTTCAGAAACCTGCCTCATGTGGTCGGTATACCAGCACCGGGACTCACAGAACTGTGAATAAAACAGTTCCCCATTTCTCTCAAGGTTTTACTTTGAATGTCTTGGGAGGATGGCAGAAGGTGCAGATGGAGAGGAAGAGATACAGTTCCTGCGTACTGTAAGTGATGCTGTTTAATTGTTCACGGTGGATAAGCAGTGGGTCTTTTGAAAATGAAATATTCAAACAGTTAAAGCTCTGGACAAGGACAGGTGGCTGGTTTTACTGACATTGTTTCCTATTTATATCCCAGTGAGCAGTTGGTATACTATTGTTTGGTCACAGAGAAGAAACCCCCTTGGTACCATGTGACAGTAAAAACACATAAAACATCTTGGAAGAGTTTTAACTTTAGTTTGGATTAAGATTATTTCTCTAGGTTCTTGAGATTTTATTTTATTTTGTTTATTTTTTCCTTTGGCCTGTATTTAGGTTGACTTTCATGCATTTAACAAAATATTACAACTTTGGTTTAGGGAAAAATAAATGTCAAACAGCTTAAAAGACAAAAAAAAAGTTAGACATTTTTTGCAAGTTAGCTTTGAGCTGAAGTTTTGAACAAATCCGTCCTTTAAAGGTGGGACTAACTAGATTAACTATTTCATCATAAAAGTTAAAACTAAAGAAATATTCATACCATATTCAGGATTTCATTTAGAGGTTTAGTTCTAAAGATTTTACTTGATTCAAAATAATGTATGCACTTAAGACATTTAGGTTATTTTTGCTGCAGTAATCACTGCTGAGGTGTCCGATTTCCTTTTTAAATCTCTGCTGAAGTCTGTCAAAGGACACTGTGGCCTTGAATGCAGACTACTGTAATATAACACTCTTTATTTGAAGGGTCAGTGTTGATACTACTGCGCATAGTCAGAATTGTGTCACCCAGATCTTTTTCTAAACCCTGGGAACTCTAGCTCTTATGTTAGCCAGAGCTAGAGACAGATTATCTATAGATTGCATTTCAGGATCTCTTTGAAGTGATCACCTATTGATTGAGTTTTCTGAAGTGAAGTCATTGTTCCAGAATAAACAAGCTCAAAATATGGGAATGAACCTGAGCACACAAAGTTCCATTGTATTTTCCTTTAGGTATCTAATGTTACAGCTACAAAAAGCAAAGAAGCTTTCAACATTGTCTCTGTGCTTGAAGCACATTCATCAGTGTGTTGTTATGTTACTGTCAGTCTGTTGCTGTTCACCCTGAACTCAGCTGCGTTCTATATTTACTGTGTGAGGATTAACAAGCTCAAAGCTTGGCCCGTTTCAGCACCTGCTTACTTCAGTCCATGTTGGAACCGTACTACTCGATGCGCTAGTGCAGCGTGTATTCTTAGATGCTATTTTTAAAGTATTTTATCAAAGGTTTCTTACATGGGCAATCTCTCCAGCTGAGTCTTCATAACATTGCAATTAGTAAGATAAGTCGAGGAGCTAATTCGCTCAACTGCTTCAGCGACCATGCTGCCAAAGTAGACCGAAACACAGCTGTCATCGTGACTGCGAGCGATGCCATGATGACCATGCTGTTGCTCTACATAGGTTGGATATAAAAGTTGGATATAGCCTCTGGGTCTGTAAGACCTGCATCATTTATAAGGGCCAGCAGTGCACCCCTTCTCTAGTCTATCTATCTCAGTATTTATTTATTTCTGTAATAAGCATTTTCACATCGTCAGTACAACTATGTGCTCATTTTGTAAATTAACAACTAATCTAGAGTGAAATAAGCAATAAAGCCTTTTAAATATGTGGTTGTTCAGTTCAATGTTACAATAGAATTGATATGTTTATGTTTTAGCGTTAAAGTTGTAAAATCTTTCATGAATTTCACTATACTTGCAATTTGTAGGAAAAATGATGTTGTATGGACACAAGTGAGTAGTGGCTTCACGTCGTAGCCATGACTGTGTTACAAAGCAGCCGGCTAACCATGCTACAGAAACAAAAAAAAAGGAAATCACGGATTATTTGTGTGTGAGTGTGCTGGTGGACCTTTGCATTAAGGACACATTAATCCCTGGTTCTTTTGGTGTACCCTGTTTCGTTATGGCACCAGATTTCTAGTAAAAATGTAAGTGAAGTCAAGTTATTTAGATCTCCACATAGCACAGTCCCAAAACCCGGAGCAGACGCCTTTCCAGAGCAGTAATTACCTCTTTAGGTGTATTATATGCGGTGCACTTTAACTTCACAGGCTCAAAACAACAGCTGTTTCATAGGTCAGGGGAAGGCAAAAATAATCAAAAACAATGAGACCTTTCAGTGGTCCTGAATGCCTGTCATTTCAACTATGCTCATTATACTTTCTCAACCTGGTAATTATGAATTCTTACAAACCTACTCAATTGAGATTTGACTTAATACAAATGTTCTCAACTTTATGTTAAAGCTATGCAGGACCAAATATCACATAGTTCATGTGTAGAGCACATTTCATATGGAAACTCAAAGTGCTTTTCAATAGCATTCAGATGAATAGAGCACAAATACTTGAAAGCAAGAGCGGGGACAGGTGAAGAATTTAAAAAATTACTTTAATGAGAAAGCAAAATGATTATCCATAATTGCTGCAA
Source organism: Arrhamphus sclerolepis (assembly GCA_037176975.1). Taxonomy (NCBI): domain Eukaryota; kingdom Metazoa; phylum Chordata; class Actinopteri; order Beloniformes; family Hemiramphidae; genus Arrhamphus; species Arrhamphus sclerolepis. The sequence goes on from JBAMYA010000006.1 coordinate 5,757,785, forward strand.
GGCTGGAAATGCATTTCCAAACTTAAAACTGTAAAAGATATCAAAAGAGCTGTAAGGCTTCTGAAAACCAGCCATCAACCAGAAGTTAATTTCAAAGACAAGGACGAAGCAGTGAGCAGTCTGCCTGAACTGGCTGGATGAAGTGAGAGCGAAGACGCTGGCATGAGACACAGCAGAACAGTACACACCTGCATAAAGGAAGAATATCAATTTACAGACATTGTTTTTTAAATTTAGCAATTAGGTACAAATATGCTCATAGTAGCTGGTTGAGTTGCATACCAGCAATATATAATGAGCAAGAAATTTAATTTCATTATTGAATCTATTAAATGCTGTGATTTCTTTTCTCCTGGCTGTCAATCCTAAATATCTATTGCTCTCCAGAAACGGATGTGTGAACAGCAGGTGCAGCAGCCTGAAATAGAGACCTGAGTATGGGTTTAGGAGCCAGAGAGGTGGAGAGATTAGAGCCCAGGACGGTGACATCTACCGCAAACTATAGCAACAAGACATATAGGAGATGGCAGGAGCTTATGCACAGAAACAGCAGGTTTTAGGGTATTTTATTTTGAAGTTACTCCTAGGTTATGTTATTTAAACTGATCATAGCAGATTCTGTTTGATTAAAGGAGGTTTGATATCCATAAAACCAGATATGTGTTAAAATGTGGTCAGATGTCTATACTATCTGTGTACTTTTGTAATTTCTCGGTATACAGACAAGTCTATTCTTGGGTGTAACACTGTCACATATATGTTACAGTTTGGGTCAGTATGTCTGTACCAATGAAGTGTGCAGCACGTAAGGAAGACCCATTAACAGCTATCACATGTTCAGTTTTAGGCTCGAAGCAGCACTTTTGTAGGATTAAAGTGGATTATAGCTGAAGATGCTTTTCTTTTACATGTGAATTTTCTAATATGTGCAGTATTTGATACTACATTATTATTATTTTTTATTTTGGAGCTTTAAATTTTTTAAGTAACCTTTACAACCAAAATATAATTATTATTATTATTGTTGTTATTATTAGTAGTAGTAGTATTATATTATCATTATTATTATCATTATTATTATTATTATCATCTAACATTTTATAGGTTATTTAACAATTACATTTATCTGGTACCTTTTGTCCTACCTGTACCTGTATCTTCTGTCTTTAGGAGACCTTTCTTGCATGTCAGTTCCTCATCTGCGTCCTCACGTTGTCATTCAAAAATAACTTTCTGACTTATCTGCAGGATGATCAAGTGGTGCTGCAGTGCACTGCGTCTATTCTTAAGGAGCAGATCAAACTGTGTCTGTCCTGTGAAGGTTTTGGGAATCGGCTGTGTTTCCTTGAGACCACCTCAAATGCTCAGGTAGTGAAAGGGCACAGCATGTATCGCCTTTTACCTCATTGCATTTTGAAATGTCATCTCCATTGGTCAGGATTCCTTGTTGTCCTGTGTTTCAGAATGTCCCTCCAGATCTCGCTATCTGCTGCTTCATTTTGGAGCAGTCCCTCTCTGTACGAGCGTTACAGGAGATGTTGTCCAACTCCGGCGTGGATGAGGTAAGATATAATTAAATGGATCATTCTGCTTTGTCAAAAGGCTCTGTAAAAAACAGAATGTACCTGTACTGTAATAAACAAATATAAAATATGTTCAGCTATTAAAATTCACTGTTTCTTTACTTACTTTAATTTGCCAACTGAAGGCGGTTGATCTGGACAAGTGGGTAAGTTGAGTCACAGTTTCATTCATTTTCAGTCCACTGCTTGTTCCTGAGTCAACACATCTGCATGGCCGCTTTCTTAAATAACCAGTTTTCTGTCATCATACAGCAGCTTAGCTTAAAATTCTGATTAACCATTTCAGAGAAATCCTGTGTAACATCCTTTTTTCCCATCATTTTATTAAAAACTTTTAACTAACAATAGGCAATGAGGATGGAGAAAATGGTCATAATGATATAGACATAAGATTGTTCTTCCACTTATACTTACACATTGTATGTCATTCCAGTTGTAAGGTAATGGTTGTTGTTTTTATGCAACTCATTATTCTGTGCTGGTAATCTGCACACAATTGTACTATTCAGTTGTCAAGCACCTTTTATTGGATTAACATTCAATTATTTCTTCCTCTGTCATGTAGTCCTCACAAGGTGGAGGTCACCGAACTCTGCTCTATGGACACGCTATTCTCTTGAAACACACTCACTCTAGCATGGTGAGTGGACATCGGTCTGTCATATCCCCTGTCATCTCGTAATACTAACTTGTTGCTGTCTGTATGCTGCAGTATCTGAGCTGTTTGACTACTTCACGCTCGCTGACAGACAAATTGGCTTTTGACGTGGGTCTACAAGAAGACTCCACAGGTGGCAATGAATTTCACAGCTCAGTATGACTTGTACACACCAGTATAGGCGTTCAAATTCTTAATGTTTTGTGCATCGTAGGAGAGGCCTGCTGGTGGACAATACATCCAGCATCTAAGCAAAGGTCTGAGGGTGAGAAGGTCAGGGTGGGAGATGACCTCATTCTCGTCAGTGTTTCTTCAGAGCGATACCTGGTAACCATTACTGTTAAAATCACACCATCAAGTTAGGATTTTCTTTTAACCAGGCAGTCTTACCAATGTTTCCACTTGTACTATGTTTAGCACTTGTCCTATGCGAGTGGTGATTTGATGGTAGATGCATCCTTCATGCAAACACTGTGGACAATGACCCCTGTGATGTCTGGATGTGAGCTGGCTGAAGGTCTGTAATTCTGTTTCTGCTAAAACAAACAAACAAATAAAAGAACATTAAGTGTCTTTGTCCAGAAATGATTTCATTCCATCTTATAACTGTTTCTCTCCAGGTTTTCTGACTGGAGGATATGTGCTGAGGCTATTCCATGGTCACATGGATGAATGCTTGGCGATCCCAGGAGCTGACCAAGGGGATGACCAGCGAAGGTGACGAGTGTTTTCCTTGAGATATGCAGTCTTAATGAGCATTGTCTTGGTAGATCTGGGTTGTTTTATCTTCAACTTTGTGTTTTTCTGTGTCATCTTTCAAACCTTTTTCATATACTGCTTTTTGCCTTGTGTTAGTGAATAAGGAAGCCTCTTATCCTTATAGCTATTTTAAGGTCCCATACGTTGCATTAATTGGCTGATTAAATTTGTTTCCTGAGGTCCTAAATAGTAGCCTGGTCCTCACCAGAATAGTAATTCTGTTTCTTTTTTCTTTTTCTTTTTTTTTTTTTTTTTTCACTTCACCACATATGGAGAACCAAAACTGACATAATTAAAAATAAAAGTAGAAATATCTATTTTTTGTTTTTCCTTATACATGCACTGTTGTCAAAAAAAAAAATATATATGTTGTTTTTTCCTTTTCATTATTCAAGCATCTGTTGCTTTTACATTTCCTCGTCTCCTCTTTTTCCTTTATCGTATGCATTTCTGCCTCATTATGCAAATGAGGAGGGCTGCCCTTCTTGGTCCAGCTCCTCTGTGATTCTCTCTGTCATGAGAAAAAGCTGTTTTGGTGTGTTCATTATTGATTAAACTGGCTATGCCCCTATTGGTTGTTGCTGTGATGAATGAGCTGCACCATGATTGGTTTGTTTACCATTGAGTTATGCCTGCAGAGGTTATCAGAGTTTATCCTGACATGGAGCATATTTATGTTTGTATGATTGACTGTATGAGAGGGACATGGCTTTAAAAAAATTCACTTCAAAACTGTTGAATGAACATAGTTCAGAGAAAACACTGGAGTCACCATCACTCAGGCAGAGAATCCAGTCTTCTAGAGATCCAGTGTTCAATAATTCAAACTTGGCGGAGCTTGCAAGACCACGGAGCCGTTCATGGAGCCAAAGACAGATGTCAGCGATTCCCCACCAGCGCAACAAGGCTACCAGGAGCTGGTACCAACCAGGTGCCCAAAGGATTAAACACACACCGGGATACAGAGAAAAGATGCATCTTTGAAGTCAGTCAAGGAAGCAGAAAAAGAGCTTCGGTTTCACCAGTGACTGCTGCATCTTCTGGAGGGATGGTGGTGCTTTCACTGTGGAAACAGCTGCTGAGTGAAGTCTTCTGGAAACTTTCCAAGGTTGAAGAAACAGTCCGGAGTGAAGAAAAATATATTTTTTTGCCCTTAAGACAAACTAATTTTCCTTGTTCGTATCCTACAAGTTAAGTGACAGAGGCTCAGACCGCCAGAGTCCAGCAGAAAGTGGGCTGGTCTTTGTTAATGTTGGAAGACCAAATGAGATCCAAACGAGTCAGTGTAAAGTGTTACAAAACACTTTACAGGTTTTCAGATTGGATCGTGATTCAGTTGAATATTTAAGTTGTGAAATGTACATAAGAAGGAGGTGACAATAGGATTAGAGATTCACTGCAGGTCTATTTGACATGGAAAACAAAGAAAGAAAGAAACAGATTAAAATGTTATGTGGCCTTTTAGAAGAAATTCTCACTTTGTTAAATGTTTGGACAGTTAACATCTGAAATTTTCCAGCTTTGCTTGCTTCAATGAAATTGCTGGTAAAAACCCAATAACAATAGGATGGTTCCTGTTTATAATGGAATATTGTTAATTTTGTCTTCCATGATAATGAAATAATTGATAGTGCCTGTTTTTGAGCTCATAAATTGGGAAAGAAAATGATGGTATTGAACATTCTCGTTTTTTTCTTCTTTGTCCAGAATTGTTCATTATGAAGGTGGGGCTGTGTGCAGTCATGCTCGGTCCTTATGGAGACTTGAGCCACTCCGGATTGCGTAAGTTTCTGGATTCGCTTCTCACATTATATGACTGCAGTTTTCTCATGCTCATTTGATTTTGATTTTGATTTTTTTCCGGTAGTTGGAGCGGAGGTCACATTAAATGGGGCCAGTCTTTCAGGATACGACACATAACAACAGGCAGATACCTGTTCTTGGATGAGGAGAAGGGACTTTTGATGGTGGACCCAGAGAAAGCAAACTCCAAGATGGCAGCCTTCTGCTTTAGAATTTCTAAGGTCATTTATAATGCAAATTCAGCCATACAGGGCTTCTACATTTAAGTGTCTGAGACTATCAGCAGAAGTGTAGGTATTCTTAACATCATTTACAAAACCACATGTTTTGTTTGAACTACAGGAAAAAATTGAAGTGACCCAGAAGCGGGATGTGGAAGGCATGGGGATACCTGAGATCAAGTATGGAGAGTCCATGTGCTTTGTGCAGCATGTTTCATCAGGCCTCTGGCTTACATATGCTGCTGTTGATGCCAAATCTGCACGTCTAGGCCCTCTGAAGAGAAAGGTGTAGCAGAATTGTTCATCAGTCAAATATAAACCTTTGATACATGTTGGATATGTGTTCACGATTCAAAACCATCGTTGTTTTATTCTTAGGCCATACTCCATAAAGAAGGCCACATGGATGATGCACTCACAGTTGCCCGATCTCAAACTGAAGAGTCTCAAGCTGCAAGAATGATTTACAGCACAACGGGCCTCTTCAACCAGTTCATCAAGTATTAATTGAATTTGTGATAATAGCCAGATTATGCTTTTCTATACAGTGCATTTGTTTTTTCTCCAATGTTCCATTTCTGCTTTCAGGGGTCTAGATGCACTGAGTGGCAAAAATAAATCTGCTAATCCTCCACATCTGCCGCTGGACACAGTAGTGCTTTCGCTGCAGGATCTTATTTTTTACTTTCGGCCTCCAGAGGAGGAACTTGAGCATGAAGAAAAACAGTTCAAGCTTCGCTCCCTCAAAAATCGGCAAAACCTTTTCCAGGAAGAGGTTGGTTGGTCGAGTGGGAACTGTTTATGAAAACTGCTGAGCACCATAAGTACTGTTCTTATTGTTCACTTATTTCACTCAGTTTGTGCATTGTTTTTTCTTTTCTTTTCTTTTTTTAATTTCTTTTTTGATAGGGCATGATTACTATGGTCCTGAACTGCGTCGATAGGCTCAATGTGTACAACACAGCCGCCCACTTCTCAGAGTTTGCTGGGGAAGAAGCTGCAGAGTCATGGAAAGAAATAGTAAATTTACTGTATGAATTGTTGGGTATGTTCTTGTGATGGTTTGTTGATTTAATGATTTGCCTTTGCCTTGAGTATTGTGCATGACTCTTTTCTTTTTCTGCCTCCCCCCTCTTTTGAAGCCTCTTTGATCAGAGGAAACCGAGCTAACTGTGCTCTCTTCTGTGACAACCTTGACTGGCTGGTCAGTAAACTGGATCGTTTGGAAGCATCCTCAGGTGTGTGTCACTATATGGTTTGCTTCTTCCTTGTTCGGTCCGACTGAATATGAATGATGTATGTTGCACACTTAGGAGAGCATCTGACAATATTATACATTCCATAGTAATAGTGCTGTAACACTGTAACAAAGATAAACTGATTGTACGATTATAAAATGTGTGATATTTTAACCTGCTCCTGTTCTAAATAATGATCTAAATAATTGCTCTTTTAGCTGCCCGTCTGAGTTATTGATATTGTTTGTTGGAATTTGTATATTAGGAATCCTGGAAGTGTTGTATTGTGTTCTGATTGAGAGTCCAGAGGTGCTCAACATTATTCAAGAGAATCACATCAAATCAATCATCTCTCTTCTGGATAAGCATGGACGGAACCACAAGGTCAGGAACGTGTTGAACTTTAGAAACCTGTAGCTCGTCAGTAGATCACGGCGCTCATGGATCTCTGTTCACCGTTTACCGCCAGGTCTTGGATGTCTTGTGCTCTCTGTGTGTATGTAACGGCGTGGCTGTCCGCTCCAATCAGAATCTCATCACAGAGAATCTGTTACCAGGTCGGGATCTTCTACTTCAAACCAGTATTATCAACTATGTCACCAGGTGGGTATATTTGTACAAGAAAAATGCTTCTGTTTTTTTCTGGTAAATTCTGCTCAGACCTTATTATCTATTCAGCTCCTCTGAGTTTAGTTTTTTTTTATAATAATCCTCTAGTATGAGACCCAACATTTTCCTTGGAACATGTGAAGGATCCACACAGTATAAGAAGTGGTATTTTGAGGTGATGATAGACCACGTGGAACCGTTCCTCACAGCTCAGCCGTATCATCTGCGCGTGGGTTGGGCTCTGACGGAGGGCTACAGTCCTTACCCTGGTGGTGGGGAAGGCTGGGGGAGCAACGGGGTTGGTGATGACCTCTGCTCCTATGGTTTTGATGGGCTTTACCTCTGGTCAGGTACAGTAAGCATGATCTGTCTTTGTTGTAGTTCTATGACAAGCTCCATCATAAATGAAGTTTTATTTATCCTGAGTGCTTCTATGCTTCTGTTTACTGCATGTGTCTGCAGGACGTGTCCCACGTCTTGTTGCTTCTCCCACTCAGCACACCCTGTCTGCAGAGGATGTGGTCAGCTGCTGTTTGGATCTAAGCGTGCCCAGTATCTCGTTCCGTATCAACGGACATCCGGTTCAGGGCATGTTTGAGAACTTCAACCTGGATGGCCTGTTCTTTCCAGTTGTCAGCTTCTCTGCAGGGATTAAGTAGGGCATTAAGAGTTTAAAAAAAATCAAATATTCTCTTTAACATCTTTTTGTTGGAAAAAAAAAGACTATTGTCCATTTTCCACTTCAATTGCAAGGCTGCGGTTTCTTCTTGGTGGGCGCCACGGGGATTTCAAGTTCCTCCCGCCTCCTGGCTATGCTCCATGCTATGAGGCGGTGTTGCCCAGGGACCGCCTGCGGATTGAGCCCATCAAGGAATATAAGCATGATTTTGATGGAATCCGTAATCTGCTGGGTCCAACACAGTCTCTTTCACATACAGCCTTCACTCCCTGTCCTGTGGACACAATTCAGGTGAAATCCTGCTTGATCTGCTGTTATGTAAAGAGGTCTTTGGTACTTTGAGTATCTAGAACAACTTTATACTTAGAGCAGAACAAATCAGCTTGTAATTTGTGGTTTGCGGCAGCACAAGTTGTTCTATACAGTATTACACTGTCCCCTCTCCACACACCATTGAAGTAGATACAGCTATCGAAAATCATTTACTCTGTGCATACTCTGTGCCACTGCTTTCATTCATCCTTCTAGATTGTGCTTCCTCCTCATTTGGAGCGCATCCGAGAGAAGCTTGCAGAAAACAGTCATGAGATATGGGCTGTAACCCGCATCGAACAAGGATGGACATATGGGCCAGTGAGTGTTTTCAGTTTATGCCATTTTTTTCCACATAAAATGTAGTTGTGTCCACTAACGATGTCCCCATGCACTTCATATTTTGAAAAGTTTCGTGATGACAACAAGAAGCTGCACCCCTGCCTTGTAGATTTCCTGAGTCTACCTGAGCCAGAGAAGAACTATAATTTAGCAATGTCAGGAGAGACACTGAAGTACGTCACAGTCTTCACTTAACTGACGATGATGGGCTTTTAACGGGGAATTATACTTCTGATGCCTCGTCTGTTTTCTTTCAAAGGACTCTGCTGGCTCTTGGCTGTCACGTAGGAATGGGGGATGAAAAAGCAGAGGAGAATCTGAAAAAGACCAAGCTGCCCAAAACGTGAGCTACAGTGCATTCTCTCATTTCAGTTCATTAAGTGAGATTTTATTCATCTTTTATAATGTATACTGTGATGGCCTTTAAAAGGCTCAGAAGGACATATTCTTATCACAAAGCATTGCTTGTCAGTTACACGCAGACTAACGGATACAAGCCAGCCCCTCTGGACCTCAATCATGTCAAGCTAACTCCAAATCAAAACACTCTGGTAGAAAGACTGGCAGAAAACGGACACAATGTGTGGGCTAGAGACCGGGTTCGCCAGGGTTGGACGTACAGTATTCGGCAGGTAACATAGTTCTTTCTTTCTGTAGAGAAGTTGTTATGATGCTTACAATCATTAAAATGTATATGAATATGTTTTCATGCTGAAGTAAAGTTTTTCTTTCTGTTTATATGATATTAGTTGTGAATTTATCATGATGTTCTTGTATAGGATATCTTGAACAAGCGCAACCCCCGTCTGGTTCCTTATAATTTGCTGGATGAAAAGACCAAAAAGACCAACAGAGACACAGTTTGTGCAGCAGTTCGCACTCTCATCGGATATGGTTACAATATAGAACCACCTGACCAGGAGAGTAGTAAGTTTGCACTTTTTTCCATCAACAGTATCGTGACAGTATCGGTTAATAAAGTCTTTCATAAAATAAACCTATCCTTTCAAATATTAATTTCTGCATAAATAGGTGGCCATGGACCAGGCAGCTCCCGAGGAGATAAAATCAGAGTGTTCAGAGCAGAGAAGTCTTTTGCAGTGACCCAGGGCAAGTGGTACTTTGAATTTGAGGCTGTGACAGTGGGAGAGATGAGAGTGGGATGGGCCAGGCCCTGCGTTCGTGCAGACACTGAACTTGGTGCTGATGAGTTGGCATATGTCTTCAATGGCTTTAAGGTGGGATGCAGATGTAACTGGATTTCTAGTGAAGGATACCTGACCCTCAGTAATACTTAATCCCCAAATTGATACCAACACAGGCCCAACGCTGGCATGTGGGAAATGAGCCATTTGGCCGTCAGTGGCAGTCTGGTGACGTGGTGGGATGTATGATTGACCTCACGGAGATGAACATCATGTTTACCCTCAACGGAGAAATGTTGATCAGTGACTCAGGCTCAGAGATGGCCTTTAAGGATATTGAGATAGGAGAGGGTAAGTGCAGTTAAGTTCTCAGGCAGAGATCCTCGATACCATGGAATGTTCATTTCCATCTTTGTTTCACCTTCACATTCACACATCCATTAAACATTTCTAGGCTTCATACCTGTGTGCAGCTTGGGCCTGTCCCAAGTCGGCAGAATCAACCTGGGTCAGAATGTAAGTAGTCTTCGTTACTTTACCATCTGCGGCCTTCAGGAGGGATTTGAACCCTTTGCCATCAACATGAAAAGAGACATTACTATGTGGTTCAGCAAAAGCCTCCCCCACTTCATTCCTGTGCCTACTGATCATCCCCATATTGAGGTATTGTGCATTATGTCTCACAATTCTTTCTTGAAATGCGTACTTGAACAAATAGTATTTTCAAATCACAACCCAATCTCTTGTATCCATGCTCAAGGTGTCACGTGTTGATGGGACAGTGGACTCCCCCCCTTGTCTCAAACTGACCCACAGGACATTTGGGTCTCAGAACGCCAACACAGATCTGCTGTTTATGAGACTCAGTATGCCAATTGAGTTTCATGAGACCTTCAAAGTTCCGGCAGGGACTACGCTTCTCACTCGTGCTCTGACCATCCCTGAAGATGAGGTTTTGGAAGTAGACCCAGACTCTGACTTTGAAATACTGAAGAAGTCAGCAAGTCGCAAAGAGCAGGAGGAAGAGAAGAAAGAACCATCTGTGCCTAAAGAGACACCTGCCATCAAAAATGGAGAGAATGAGAAGGATGCCTCCACTGAGAAAAGCAAAAAGAAAGGGTGCGCAATGAAGCAACCAGGTTGCATGACTTAAATAAACACGTATGGCTGTGGCACAGCTCGGATATTCACAGTTTCATATATAGTAAAAAATTGTTTCTGCCATTTACAGTTTTCTTTTCAAGGCTAAGAAGGCTGCATTAATAACTCCACCGCCCGTTGTTCCCACCATGCCACGCTTAGTAGAAGATGTTGTACCAGATGACAGGGATGATGTGGAAATCATCCTCAACACCACCACAGTACGACTGCTACTTCCATTTATTTGCTTAACATATTCATGATGATACATGAAATTCAGATATGCGTCGGCCACTTGTACTTTGAACAATCTAAAATTGTTATTGTTGCAGTAATTTTCATATTGAATTGTCTTTTGTGATTTGATCATTTGTGATGGGTTATTTTCCCCAGAAACTACTGTTTACTAACGTGTTTGTTTTGGTTTTCATCCACCTCCTTCCTTCACCAGTATTATTACTCAGTGAGAATATTCGCAGGACAGGAGCCAGGGGGTGTGTGGGTGGGTTGGATCACACCGGACTATCACCAACACGATCCCCATTTTGACCTCAGCAAAGTGAGAAATGTAACAGTGACTGTTGGTGACGATAAAGGCAACATTCATGACAGGTATGTGACTTTTGGAAGGGAAAACCGACATGTATATTTTGATTGAGAAACGAATCCTTACATTGATAGCCGTTTTCTTGCCTCCTCTGTCTTTAGTATAAAACGCAGTAACTGCTACATGGTGTGGGGAGGGGAGTTCGGTGGCTCCCAGCAGACACGTGTCAGCCAGGAGGACTTTGTGATTGGTTGTCTAGTTGATTTGGACACGGGACTTATGACTTTCACTGCTAATGGAAAAGAGATAAACACGTTTTACCAGGTTAGATACACTTCGCTCTGACATTCATAGTCTCACTTTTAAAGTCCTGGTTATTTACTGCAACTATTTTGTCATCTTTCAGGTGGAGCCAAATACAAAACTGTTCCCAGCCGTCTTTGTTTCACCCTCCAATCAGAACATGATCCAGTTTGAGCTGGGCAAGCTCAAGGTGAGGCTCCCTGAACACATCCATACTACAGTTGCACAGTACAACTATTATGTACTGGAATTATCTTCTTCGAATGATCTTCTTCAGATGATAATTTGTGGTCCTTGTCTTGCCAGAACATTATGCCAATATCAGCTGCCATGTTCCGAAGTGAACGTAAAAACCTGGTGCCCCAGTGCCCTCCAAGACTGGACGTCCAGATGTTAACCCCAGTCATCTGGAGTCGAATGCCGAACCATTTCTTGTCACCAGAAACGGGGCGAATCAATGAGAGACTGGGCTGGATGGTGCAGTGCCAGGAGCCCCTCACTATGATGGCCCTTCACATCCCTGAGGAGAACAGGTAAGGCTGCAGTCTTCATGCATTTTCTTTTTCTTTTTGAGCAAAACTAATCCTTTTTTGTGTCATCTAGGTGTATCGACATTCTGGAACTTTCTGAACGGATGGACCTTCTAAAGTTCCACTACCACACACTGAAGTTGTATGGCTCAGTGTGCGCTCTGGGCAACAACCGTGTTGCACACGCGTTGTGTAGCCATGTAGATGAGTCTCAGCTTTTCTATGCCATAGAGAACACCTACCTGCCTGGGCCAATGAGGAGTGGCTTCTACGACCTGCTGATCAGTATGCACCTGGAGTCGGCCAAACGAAATCGCCTGGGAACCAACAAGGAATTTATAGTTCCAATGACAAACGAGACACGTACAATCACTCTGTACACCGACAAATCTCATGCTTTGCCGGGGGTTGGCCTCACAACTTGCCTCCGTCCCAAACTTCATTTCTCTGCCGTTGGGTTTGTGGGAACAGATCTAGACATTTACACACTAAGCCCAGTAATCCCCTTACAGGTGAGACTGAGCAACATCAGCGCCTGAAGTGAACTCTTGACTGGAAAAAAAAATAATAAATCACGTATTTGCTTTCATTTCTAGGTGCTAAAAACCACAGCTCTGAACATGCTGATTGAAGCAGTACAAGACGGAGGTCAAGCCATGAGGGATCCTGTGGGAGGTAGTGTTGAGTTTCATTTTGTTCCTATTCTGAAGCTCATCAGCACCCTCCTCATCATGGGCGTCTTCGATGATGAAGATGTCACACACATCCTCAAAATGATTGAGCCCACGGTCTTTACTGCCAAAAAAATGGAGGAACCTGCTGAGGAGAGTTCCAAGGTAGATGAAGAGAACGAACTACAAAAAGACGCCGTGGTCAAAGAGGAAGAACAGGAGACCGCTGGAGAAGAAGAAGAAGAGGAGTTGGAGGATTACGGTTTGGGTGAGGAGGAAGATATGGAGGATGAGGAGGAAGAAATGGAGGAAGAAGTAGAGGAGGTACAATCCGTCGTACCACATGAGGAAGCTGCTGAGGAAACAGAACAAATAAACGGTGAGAAAGGAGCTGAGGAAACCGAGAAAGAGATGAAACCTGCAGAAACTGGTGGTGAAGGGAAAGATGATCTGCTAGAGCAGGGACTCTTCCAGATGAAGCTACCAGAGTCTGTAAAACTACAGGTATGCCGGTCTTTTTGGTCTGTACCATACATTTTCAGTGGAACACTTTGTACCTGTTGGATGTTATTTGTAATTGATTTTCTGAACATTATTTAGATGTGCACTCTGCTGCAGTATTTCTGTGACTGTGAGCTACGTCACAGAGTGGAGGCCATCATTGCCTTTTCAGACCAGTTTGTCACCCAGATACAGTCCAACCAGAGGCAGCGTTATAATGACCTGATGCAGGCCTTCACCATGAGTGCTGCTGAGACTGCCCGCAAGACCCGCGAATTTCGCTCCCCACCACAGGAGCAGGTAAAATCTGACAAACTGGATTTTTACACCTTTGCAGTCATCTGTCACTCATCCTATGCAGTGAACTTGTAAAAAACTAAGATATGTCCTTCACTCGCTTGTTTCATGTAGGTAAACATGCTCATGAACTTCAAAAACTGTGCTGAGGATGAAGAATCCCCTGTTCCCGATGATGTCCGCGAGTCCTTAATAGCTTTCCATAACGCCCTGCTGACGCACTGTGGTCAGTTTTCAGCTACCGTTTCATTACCACTGACATGAACGTTTACACTGCAGACTCGAGTTTCTGTGTTGTATGTAAAACCTCTTTCTCAGGTGTTCACATTGAAGAAGAAGAAGAAGAGGAGGAGGTGGATAATTCAGTCCGTGGACGACTACTTCGTTTACTGGAAAAAGTGAAAACATTCAAAGAGAAGAAGGTAGAAGTGGAACCTGAACCTCAGGAAGATAAAAAACCAAGTGAGCCTCTTATTTTTTAGCAATTTTGATCTTTATTCTATCTGCAGTTATATCTATTTATAATCACTTCACTACTCAGAGCTTTTGTATTCTTCTTTAACGCTCTGTCTTCTTGCACCAGGCACATTACAGGAGCTGATTTCACACACTATGATCCACTGGGCCCAGGAGTCGTTCATCCAGAACCCTGAGCTTGTGCGTATGATGTTCAGCCTCCTTCACAGGCAGTATGATGGGCTGGGTGAGCTCATGCGTGCTCTTCCTAAGGCTTACACCATCAATGAAGTGTCCATTCGGGACACCATGGACTTGCTGGAATGCTTGGGCCAGATACGCTCGCTGCTTATTGTGCAGATGGGTCCAGAAGAGGAGAGACTTATAATTCAAAGCATAGGGTGAATATGAGATTTTAATCACCTTGAATATCCTTCCTTGATAATTAGATGAGACATCCATTGTAATTTTTGTCTTCCTTAGGAACATCATGAGTAACAAAGTTTTCTATCAGCACCCCAACCTGATGCGAGCTCTGGGCATGCATGAAACTGTCATGGAGGTTATGGTTAATGTGCTGGGTGGTGGTGACTCAAAGGTAATTATTTTTAATCCATTCTACCACAATTTAAATGGAATATATAGTCCCACTTGGGTACAGACTTATGTCAACAATAAGGCAAATCACATATGTCACCTAATTTGACATTTTTAAATTTGCTTTACTTCAATAGGAAATCAGATTCCCTCGAGTGGTGACAAACTGTTGCCGTTTTCTTTGCTACTTCTGTCGCATCAGTCGTCAAAATCAGCGTTCCATGTTTGACCACCTCAGCTACCTTCTCCAGAACAGTGGCATTGGCCTTGGTGATTGTCTTTGTTGAGTTCCTTCGTTATAACTGATGATTAACTTCTTAATTTGTGACATATGTATTGCAATATTCTGATAAAGCTGAACACTGAGTGCTTCTCTTCAGGAATGCGTGGCTCCACTCCCTTGGATGTGGCTGCAGCTTCTTGTATTGACAACAACGAGCTGGCGCTGGCTCTCCAAGAGCAGGATTTAGAAATGGTATAAACTGCTGTTGCTTTGCACCCAGCTACGTACTGCAAGCATTACTTAGCTGGAATCACAACTTGACTACATTGACATCTTTCCAGGTGGTGAAGTATTTGGCTGGATGTGGACTTCAGAGCTGTCCCATGTTGCTAGCTAAAGGCTACCCTGACATTGGCTGGAATCCTTGTGGTGGAGAGAAATACCTTGACTTTCTTCGCTTTGCTGTTTTTGTCAATGGTCAGGTTTTTTTTGTTTTTTTTTTAAACAATGCACTCAATGGTTAATTCTAATATACACATTGTTTTCCTGTCCTTATTTGATGGTAACAGTTAATGTGCTTTTTTTTTCCTCTTCTTCCCTTCAGGAGAAAGTGTGGAAGAGAATGCCAATGTGGTAGTTCGTCTTCTCATCCGAAGACCCGAGTGCTTTGGTCCAGCCCTGAGAGGAGAGGGTGGTAATGGTCTGTTGGCTGCAATCGAGGAAGCCATCAAAATATCAGAGGACCCGGCGAGGGATGGTCCGAGCGTTAAGAAAGACAGACGTTTCCCCATGTAAGAACTTTGGTTTTCTTATTGTATGTGATGAGGTTAATACTAAGTTTTAGGGCTATTCAGGTTTTCTACGATTAATGTTTCAGGTTCATATTAATACACTGTTTTCACTGTGATTCACAATTAAAGCCAAAAACAGAGACATAATGTATTTACATAAGCATTCTGCTCCTTTGTTATAACCAAACTCTGGTATTTCTTACTTCTCTCAGTGATCTTAGCTTGGCATCGCTGCCACAGGTGTTTAAATCAGTTAGCATGAGAAGTGTCTTAATGCTTAAGTATATTTGGCTAATTTCAGAACATAACTGAAACATAAAAGGTGGAAAACATTGAGACTCAACAGTACTTTAGATTTCCTTATCTAGAATTTGTTATTATTATTTGACTAACCTTTATTTAGGTTAGTCCTAATTGAGATCAATGATTTATTTTTCAAGTGATATCTGGACCACACACACCCACAATCACTCCTATTGATAATTTAGAGTAACCACTGAACCTAACATGTATAGTTTTGGACTTTAACTGTAACCTTTGCTGTTGTAGCAAGATTCAGAGGAAGTCTTTTTCTTGTAGGTTTGGAGGAGAGGAGCAGCATGAGGAGAACAGGGTGCACCTGGGAAATGCCATTATGTCCTTCTACTCTGCTCTTATTGACTTGCTGGGTCGTTGTGCTCCTGAGATGCATGTAAGCAGTTTGCAGTATTAGGTACCACACTAGACTTTTCTAAAAGGGTGGGTTTTTTGGAGAAAAAAAAAACAACCCTTTTCTCTGTGTAGTTAATCCAAGCTGGTAAAGGCGAGGCTCTAAGGATCAGAGCAATTCTAAGGTCTCTGGTTCCTATTGAGGATCTGGTGGGAGTCATCAGTCTTCCTGTTCAAATTCCTTCTTTTGGGAAAGGTAAAGTTTATCATTTAGAGACGGGATATTGTTAGTATCTTGAATAAAATCAAGTATGCTTTTGCTTGAAATGTGCTTGTGAGTTTGTAAAAACATTTTCTCGATGTTGTACTCAGACAACAGCATTATTGAGCCAAAGATGTCAGCTAGCTTTGTCCCGGACCACAAGGCTCCAATGGTGCTGTTCCTCGACAGAGTTTACGGTATCGACAACCAGGATTTCCTTCTCCACGTGCTTGAGGTGGGCTTCTTGCCCGACATGAGAGCTGCTGCCTCCCTGGACACAGTAAGCAACAAACTGAACTGAAAGAACTGGAGAGTTTGAAGTGTGTTCAGGCTGATTGACAGCTGAAATTTCTCGCTGACAGGCTGCTTTCAGCACCACAGAGATGGCTCTCGCTTTGAACCGCTACTTGTGTTCTGCCGTGCTGCCGCTCATCACAAAGTGCGCCCCGCTGTTTGCTGGTAGTGACCACAGAGCCATAATGATTGACTCCATGTTACACACAATCTATAGATTGTCACGAGGACGGGCCTTCACTAAGGCCCAAAGAGACATTATTGAGGAGTGCCTCATGGCTTTGTGCAAGTAAGATATACATTATTGAATTTAGTTTCTGTCAGCTGATATAGCAAAGTTTAGAACTGAAGTCCACTTTGTTTATTGCTTCTCCAGGAATCTACGTCCATCCATGCTCCAGCACCTGCTGAGACGGCTGGTGTTTGATGTGCCCATTCTTAACGAGTACGCCAAAATGCCTTTGAAGGTATGACTAATTTGGTTAAACTTCAAACTGCTAGTGACAAATTTCCATTTTATTTCAGCTGTACCTGTGGTTTCATTTTTTTTTTTTTTCTTTTCACTTTTATGATTTGTTGTCCTGCAGCTTTTGACCAACCACTATGAGCGTTGCTGGAAATATTACTGCCTCCCAAATGGCTGGGCAAACTTTGGAGTCGCCTCAGAGGAGGAACTGCACCTGACCCGGAAACTTTTCTGGGGAATCTTTGAATCACTAGCACACAAGGTGGACCCCCCAGAATCATTACATCGTTGTAAGCCTGGAAGGTGCTGTGTGTGCTTATTGTAATGTTTTTCTGTTGTCATTCACAGAAATTTGATGCTGAAATCTTTAAAATATCAATGCCTTGCATCTGTGCCATTGCTGGAGCCATCCCTCCAGATTATGTAGACGCCAGTTACTCCTCCAAAACAGAAAAAAAGGCCTCAGTTGATGCGGAGGGAAACTTTGACCCGAAACCAGTAGAGACCACAAAGTAAGGAAATATTTGCTGAAATGCCTTTTTAGGAAATAAAATGATGCTATTATTATAAGGTGAGTGAACTGTTTTTCTTCTTTCAACTCTAGCACGATCATACCTGAAAGACTGGATCCATTTATCAACAAATATGCTGAATACACACATGATAAATGGGCCTTTGAAAAGGTACAATTTCTAATTTTCAGCTCATTCAGGGTAAACATTCTGGGTTAACTGGGTACAGTTTTGTCCTAAATTATGTTGCAGAGCAGTACAGCCTGCAAACAAAAACAAACCAGTATATTTGACAACCAAAGCACATTTTTCTAAATGCTTTTGTTTCAGATTCAGAATAACTGGTCTTATGGCGAGGTGCTGGATGAGAATGCAAAAACCCATCCCATGCTCAGACCGTACAAAACCTTCTCAGAGAAGGTAGGTTACCAGTCACATTCTGCACTAAGTGCTTGCTTCAAATCTTAATCATCTGTCTCACTAGTCGTGTCTCACTGACTTTTCTTTTCAGGACAAAGAGATCTACCGGTGGCCAATCAAAGAGTCAATCAAAGCCATGCTGGCATGGGAATGGAATTTAGACAAAGCCAGAGAGGAAGAGGAGTCAGAGAAGAAGAAGGCAGCAGCTAGGAAAATCTCCCAGACTGCTCAGGTATAAAACAGTTACAGATAACCTTACTCATACTTAATAATGTTATTTACTGCCACGACATTGCCATACCATATTTAATGATCTTTCTTTTCCAGGCGACGTATGACCCGAGCCATGGCTACAACCCGCAGCCCACAGACGTCTCACACATGGCGCTTTCAAGAGATCTGCAGGTATGACAGTGAACGTTTGAACCTTCTGCGCTAGAATATTTGTCCTGTCGATATTCACACCTCGTATCTGCTCACAGTCGATGGCAGAGCAGCTTGCAGAAAATTACCATAACACCTGGGGACGCAAGAAAAAGTTAGAGCTGCAGGCCAAAGGTGAGGTGTCTTTTAAAAGAAGGCAATATGCAGATTTAAAGATTTAGCCCTTCTCACAAGTCTTGGTTTCGTGTTTGTTTGTGTAGGAGGTGGGACGCATCCTCTCCTGGTGCCCTACGACACGCTGACAGCCAAAGAGAAGGCACGAGACAGAGAGAAGGCCTATGAGTTGCTCAAGTTCCTGCAGCTTAATGGATATGCTGTGACAAGGTAGTGTTTGTTTAAAAAAGCGAACGTGCTACTTTCTGTTAATGTTCAAAGAACTGGCATCATAGTTTATTAGGGAAGATAAATAGGTTACCACGAATGTTCATGCAGAAAATATTCAAATAAAATCAAGAGAGTAAAGATTACATCTGTTTTTCTTCAGGGGCCTAAAAGATATGGAGTCTGAGATATCGTCCATCGAGAAGAGATTTGCTTATGGGTTCCTGCAGAAGCTGTTGAAATGGATGGAAATTGCTCAGGAGTTCATCGCTCATCTTGGTACTGTGGGCAAAGATTACTGAAAAAACAAAAACAGTTATGACATTTAGAGGAACATTTTGTTTGATAATTTTAGACTTCTATGGCCTGTGTTTTTGTGATTGTAATGTGTTCATGCAGAGGCTGTGGTGAGCAGTGGACGAGTGGAAAAGTCTCCTCACGAGCAAGAAATCAAATTCTTTGCCAAGGTGAGACTGTAGTGAAATGTGTACAGCTGTTTAAATGTAACTCAGCCTCATTGCACTAAGTGAGGACACCATTTTCTCCATCATAGATCTTGATGCCTCTAATCAATCAGTATTTCAAAAATCACTGCCTCTACTTCTTATCGACACCTGCAAAAGTTCTAGGAAGTGGTGGGCATTCTTCCAACAAGGAGAAAGAGATGATTGCAAGGTGAGTTCTCTATGCTATAGAGTCACTGTCATAAGTGGTGTATTTCTGTTTTCCCTTTTAATAAATAAATGTGTCTTCTTTCATGTGTGTCTCTTTTTTTCTTGTATTGTTTTCTCCTTTTCTTTGGTTGTCCTTCTGTCTCACGGCAGTATCTTCTGTAAAATGTCTGCCCTGGTGAGGCACAGGGTTTCTCTCTTTGGTAAGACTTGACTTTCTCACCAGCACTGTTTCTGACTCTTTTAATGCTTCTCTGCATCTCTGAAATCTACCTGACAGGAGAAACCTCTCTCACTCTCGCCTCAATAACTGAACAATTACATCCAACACAAAACAGTTCTTATAGTGCGACATGATCTGCATTGATGAGTTCTGTATTTATGTGTGCAGGTACAGACGCATCAGCTATTGTTAACTGTCTCCACATTCTGGCTCGGTCTCTGGACGCAAGGTTTAGTGCTTTATAATTACACTAGCAACACAAGCGTGTTGTCTTTTCTTTCTGTTTTTCCATGTAACACTTCCTGTTTACCATATTAGGACAGTGATGAAGTCAGGGCCTGAGATCGTGAAGGCAGGCCTGCGGTCTTTCTTTGAGAGTGCTGCTGATGATATAGAGAAGATGGTTGAGAATCTCAAACTGGGCAAAGTATCCAAAGGCAACCAGGTACACGATAACCGTAATGTCCTGTCATCGCAGTGATTAACCTGGACTGTAAAACTGTGCATGAAAGGTCCTGTTAAAGTCCGTAATCACTTGCTGCTTCTCTCCTCTCAAGCAAGTGAAAGGTGTGTCGCAGAACATCAACTACACAACTATCGCCCTGCTCCCAGTGCTCACCTCCCTGTTTGATCACATCGCTCAGCATCAGTTTGGGGATGATGTCATTTGTGAGTTCCTCCCCTGTTTTTTTTCTTCTCTTATTCATGATTTAGACTTCTTATTTGATCTTACCCTGGTGTATTTGTCTCTGATTCTTTCACACAGTGGATGATCTGCAGATGTCATGCTATCGCATTATGTGTAGCATCTACTCCCTGGGAACTGTCAAGAATCCACATGTGGAGAGGTAACTTTACATTTGACGATATTACAAGCCAGCCATGGAGATTTTACAGAGTTAGATGCCCAGACGTTCTTTGCATTTGCCCTTTACATTTACAGACAGAGGCCAGCTCTTGGAGAGTGTCTGGCTCACCTTGCAGCAGCCATGCCAGTGGCCTATTTAGAGCCCAGCCTGAATAAATTCAATGCTTTCTCTGTCTACACGACAAAGACACCGAGGGAGAGAGCCAGTGAGTAAAAAACCCTTCCTCGGATTTTTAAAAAGGTTTTTTGCAAAGTTTAATTTCTTATTTTTCTTTTAATTCTTATTTTGTGTACCCAAAGTCCTGGGCCTGCCCAACGAGGTCCAAGAATTATGTCCCGACATTCCAGAGCTGGATCTCCTGTTGAAGGAAATTGGAGACCTGGCAGAGTCAGGCGCTCGCTACACTGAGATGCCGCATGTAATTGAAATTACTTTGCCCATGCTGTGCAACTACCTGCCGCGCTGGTGGGAGAGAGGATTTGAAAACCTTCCTGAGATGGAGGGCGAACTCTGCACCGAGGTCACATCAGAACACCTTAATCAGCTGCTGGGCAGCATCATGAAAATTGTTGTCAACAACTTGGGTATTGATGAGGCCTCCTGGATGAAGAGGTTGGCTGGTGAGCACGGGTTGAACATTACTCTTGAGGTTCCTTCCACATCCCTGTGAGTTTTTTATTTATTTTTTTGTTCAGGTGAGTTGACCCCACTTGTTTTCTGTGCTAGTGTTCTCACAGCCTATCGTCAGTAGAGCAAAGCCAGAGATGCTCAAATCCCACTTCATTCCAACAATGGAGAAGCTGAAGAAACGCACTTCAAAGGTGGTGGCCGAGGAGGACCATTTGAGGATGGAGGGGAAGTCAGAGGGGGATGAGGAGGACGGCACCATACGTGATGAGTTTGCTGTCCTCTGCAGAGACTTGTATGCCCTCTACCCTCTACTCATTCGCTACGTGGACAACAACAGGTGCTGTAACGTTACTGGCACCATTAAACCAGCATCCTTGTTTCGTGTTGCATCAGTTCAGCTTATTGTGAGTTGAGGCATCTGCTAATAATTCATTCTGCTGCAGGGCAAGGTGGTTGACATGTCCTGATCCAGACGCGGAAGAGCTCTTCCGAATGGTCGGAGAAGTCTTTATTTTCTGGTCGAAGTCTCATGTGCGTATGTTTATTAGACCTTTAATCACAGCGATTTGTGGAAGGCTGTACTTTTTTCCTTATGGTTCTCAGTTTGTCTCTTTTTTAAACAGAACTTCAAGCGAGAGGAGCAGAACTTTGTGGTGATGAATGAGATCAATAACATGTCATTTCTCACTGCTGACAGCAAGAGCAAAATGAGCAAGGTGAGCTAGCCAACGGCAGTGGTGTCGTCATGCGAGTAGGAGCTCTAATCATGGACCTTTAGCAACTCCAGCTTTATGTACTTTTTAAATTTTTTGATTTGAAAAAATATTTTCATGTTTTGTTGTTGTTTTTCAGTTTGACTTTTTTTTTTTTTTAAATTACCTTTTGAATTTTGTTAGATCACTGACCTATTTCAGCCACTTGTCATTGGTCAGCTTCACCATCATAAATTTAATTCAGTTCAAAAATACTTTATTAGTAATCCTTTTCCCCCAAATGTATCACCAGATTACAATAAAAATCTGTTTATTTTCTTATTCTATAAAGAGCTATTTGGATTATTTCTGATCTGTTGGGGTTTTTTTTAATTATTATTCTTGTTTAACCGGCTTGGTTGATCGTGGAGTGACTTTTTAAGGTATGATTTTAATTCCCATTTCTCCTAAGAAAAGCAGTTGTCTTAACAATATTCTCTTTCTGGCTGTCCATTTTCCTCCTCTTTTGGGTTGCGGCTGGGTTTCCAGGGCGGGGACACAGAGGTTAGACTTTGTTTCTGCACGACCGCTGTGCTGACCGCATGGCACCTCACTTTTGGGGGAACTTTTCATCAACCTCTCCAGCACACTGGCACATCTGATCCACACGCACGGTTAACATGTACCCTCACAAATATGCAGAGAACTCAGTCACTCACACACACAAGCACCCGTGCACGTGTGCATTTCAGAGACGTGGCTCTACAGATTTATGCAAACACAAGAACAAACGACACTGACAACAGTTATCACGAAGGATCATCGGACAAATGGGCAGGCTGCATTCATGGGCCGTTCCCAGTCCTGCCAGTGTGTATGGGGGGGAGTCTGGAGGCGCTTGATGAAAGTACACAGCTGTAGAGTTTGGCTCATGGCACTGGGCTTTACACAGAGCCCATGGAGGCAGTGGGAACACAGTGCCATCATCCTGTCACTGAGTTTGCTCTCTTTTTGTAATCATAGCTGAGTTGGAGTCTTTTAGTTTGCCTTTTTTTCTTTTTTTATGGAAGGATTGCTGGCCTGTACAGATTTGTAATGTAGCTTTCTGCCACTAGGAGATGATGTTGGTCTTCTCTGTGCTCTTCTTTTCTGTCCTCCCTTAAAATACCATGATTTACCATGGTCTACTTCTCTTAAACTCTCTGCTCCCCACACTAACACATGGCTTGATGCTTAATGCCACTGAAGCAGATTTCCGCACTTGGTGGGTTCTATTTAGAAGTTATTAAAATGACCATGAACCTAACCAAAATATTAATTCACACTTATTTCTCTAAATTCCCCAAATTGCTTTGCACCCTCTAAACTACCCTTTCATAATATAAAAACACACCTGATAGTGTTTGTTAATCAGGTTGGATGCGACTGGGATGTTGGTATCCCAACAGATGTAATAACGGGAATCAGAAATATTGTAATCAGCCTAAACAATCTGTTTTCCATGTCAGCTTTATTGATCAAACTGAGCATTAAAATGTTAAAACTGTGTAAAACTGTAAACTGTATTTTAGAACTGTTAGTTCCTCATCAAACAAATTGACCAAGTCCCCAAATTACGTTGAATCAAATAACTTTGTAAACTCTGGTTTTCTGTGAAAGTAGCAGTTCCTGTGTGCCCATCATCTCCAGTGTACTGGTTCCAATACAGAAGCCATCTGAGCTGTACATTTAATGGATTTAACAGACTGTACATTAATCCACGATTCAGTGAGCGCTCGCATCCATCTGCAAATTCTGGAGGTCTCCAGAAATAGCAGATAACAGAGGCACTCTGCTCTCACAGAAAACACACAAACAAAAGGAGTTCAGGAGGCGAGTACAGAGACATAAACCACTGGCTTACCCTAGACGTGTGTCTGTAATAGCATGCCACTAATAGGCCTTACATGAAGAGTTTTGTTCATTAACATCATCTAACGTTTACAGTTTTAACAAGTAGAGTGTTCTAGCTAGCTATCCTATACATGGGATGCTGAATCAGTTCTCACGCAGGATGAAAGATGATGACTTCTTCTGCATGATGCAAACGATGCCCTTTCAGCTTTCCTTTCCCAAAGGCACCTGTATCCCCATTTTGTCCTCATTTTTCTTCTTCGCCCTCTACTTACAACTCTGAGCTCAGAGAAACAATGATTTTAAACAACAGCTGTACTGAAACAGTTAAATTGAATGCTCTTTTCTTTTGTCTGACAGCACCATGTTTGACAAGAGGCCTCAGTGATCATAGCTTGGTGTTGCAACTTCTTGCAGAACTGAATATGGTAGAATCGTGTTAATAGTTACTCATAGAACAACCACCTCATGTATTTTAATGAATCACTGGCACATACTTTGTAACATTTGGTGGTCCCAGTATAAACAGGATAAAGTATTACGTACAAGGGCGCACATCCAAAGCTTTGCACCTGTGAAAATGTATAGTATATTGTGAATGCTTCTGGTTCTTTGTCCTTGTTCACAGGGTGGAGGCTCAGATACTGAACGCACCAAGAAAAAGAAACGAGGAGACCGTTACTCTGTCCAGACGTCCCTTATTGTTGCTGCTTTAAAAAAGATGCTCCCCATAGGCCTCAACATGTGTTCTCCTGCTGATCAGGAGCTCATCAACTTGGCCAAGATCCGATACTCCTTGGTAATTTCTTCCCCTCTCTCTCTCGTCCAATCATGATTCAGGAACACATCTGTTGTGTGATTCATTTTATGTTGAAAATGTAATATTGTAATATTGAACAGAGAGACACTGATGAGGAAGTAAGAGAATTCTTGCAAAACAACCTTCATCTTCAAGGCAAGGTATCGTAATCAGACTGCACATCAATGTCACTCTTATTTACAAGATTAAGATTTATAAGTTAAGCTTCCAGAAAAGTCAACGTCCCTTTGTTGTGGAAAGGTGGACAACCCATCCATGCGCTGGCAGATGGCTCTGTACAGGGAGATGGCAGGGAAGGCTGAAGATGCTGACGCTCCGGAGAAAGTTGTGAAGCGAGTACAGGAGGTTTCTGCTGTCCTGTACCATCTCGAAGTGGTGAGAACTGGTGCAACAAAACGCAGTAAGAATATTCCACTTCGTCATTGTCTCCTTTCATTCCTTCTTGCCACTGTGGGACACCAACTAACATGGTCAGCCTGTGGTCCGTCCATCCAGCCAACGCATGTTTTCGTATTTTTGAACCACATTTGCATATTTTTGAGCCTCTTCTCTCTCTGTCCTTCATCCTCTCTGTCCTGTCTCTTTTCATCCTTTACCCAGCTGACTATCAGCAGGGGGAGAATTCTTAGAAGGAGATATATGTTTTTAAAAATTAGACAATTTTTCTTGACACAAGGCTCTTTTGTTTACTTTCTTTTTAAGTTTTTGCAGTGTAGAGAGTTGAATTCCATCAGACATGGTTTATTTCATCCATCCATCCATCCATCATCTACAGTGTATACCCGCTATGTCCTGTACAGGGTGACGGGGGTCTGCTGGAGCCTATCCCAGCTCACTTTGGGCGGACGAGTAGTATCTAACTGGATAAATATTAAAGCAGCTGCAAGCTGGATAACAGACTTTAAGACATGAAACAAAACTCTAAATAACTCTGGATGAAGTAAATGGTATCGCGGAAAATCAGCATCACTTTCTTTCTGACTTTCTTCCAGACAGAGCATCCTTTTAAATCCAAGAAGATGGTGTGGCACAAACTGCTGTCCAAGCAGAGACGCAGGGCCGTGGTGGCTTGCTTCAGGATGACGCCTCTCTACAACATTCCAAGGTGAAAAAAAACAACTATGTACATAGTTATTTCATTTTAAATGACATATTTCACCTGATTCTTTACCTTTAGCAACATTAATAACATCGTAGCTTTCACTTTTCACTGTATTTATAAAACACGAGAAGAAGACTTCTTCTTGTTTTTGTCTGCTCTTGTTCCTTGGAAGGCACCAAAACACTCAGGAAACTTTGTATATGAAAACCTACTTGACAATAAACCAACATCTCTGCTAACTCAGGGATGTGTCAGGACTGTCAGGGATGTCATAACTTCAGATGCTTCAAATGCAGTGTGTGTGTGTGTGTGTGTGTGTGTGTGTGTGTGTGTGTGTGTGTGTGTGTGTGTGTGTGTGTGTGTG
>JBAMYA010000006.1:5783920-5807455 GCA_037176975.1 Arrhamphus sclerolepis
TTCCGATCTCTTCACCTCGCTGTGTGTGTGTGTGTGTGTGTGTGTGTGTGTGTGTGTGTGTGTGTGTGTGTGTGTGTTCTGGTCCTTGCAGGCACAGAGCTTCAAACATGTTCCTGGAGGGATACAAACGTAACTGGATTCACACTGAGGGTTACTCATTTGAAGACAGAATGATAGATGATTTATCTGTGAGTGACATCCCATGTTCAGCATCTGGATCTGTGGGGGGCGTGTCTTGTGTGTGTGTTCTCTTTTTACACTTTTACTCTTCTTATGAATCCCAGAAAGCAATGGAGCAAGAGGAAGGAGATGAAGAAGAGGAAAAGGAGACCAAACCAGATCCTCTCCACCAGCTTATTCTGCATTTTAGTCGAACCGCTTTAACTGAAAAGAGGTGAGGCAGGTTCCTCCTGATGCCACCAAGGTGAAATGAAGACATCTTGCACATCTCTGGCACATGTTGATATAATGTACATTATTATTCATTACACTGTCTTCTCATCTCTTCATTTCAGTAAACTTGACACAGATCATCTTTATATGGCATATGCAGATATTATGGCTAAAGTGAGTCATCAGAGAGCAGCTCGGCTATGAGTGTAGGTTTCATATTTTCGCTTAGACACTCATGTTTTCCTCCTTCTCTCTGCTCATTTAGAGTTGCCATATTGGAGATGAAGAAGAAGGGGGAGAGGAAATGGTTGAAAATACTGAGGATGAGAAGTCCTTTGAGGTGCGACAGTCAGAACTGGTAATGGGCGGCCAGGGGCTAGGGACCAGGAACACAGTGGAGCGGTAGCTCTCGGCGCATTGATTGACCTCATCATTGGAGCATTATGTCAAAACCACATCTCTCGTTATCTATGTGTCCTCCCAGTGCCTCTCTGTCAGCTCTGTCTCTTCTGTTTCTATGTTGTGCTTCTTTCATTGTTGATTTCTTAATTTAGAAAGTAGAAGGTCCAATCCAGATGTTTATAGTAACTATTATTACAATCATGTCTTCAACCACATATTATTCCAATGAGGCATTTACTGATTTAAAAAGCCTAATTAATCCTGCAGATATTTGCGTATATCTTGAGTCTGGATTGGGTCTAACTAATGTAATTAATGGGATATTAACATGTCACTAACAATAATTTACTTATTAAAACTCTTACCAGTTCACCAGTTTGGACAATATGAACATTTAGATAAAGTATACATAATAAAAATGTTGATCACAGACGATCCTGTTTTACTATAAATCAGATGAGGATTCTTTCCCCTGGTTTTACTCTGCAGCCTACAGAGTTAATGCGGGGGAGGGTGGGGGGTGCTAGCTTTTCATGGTTTATGTTGATTGGCAGCACCAGCTGTGTGTGTGCGGGCTGTTTCTACGTACCATATGTCTAGTTTCAGTCAACGACGGAGTACTTATTTATGCACCCGGAGCTGACTGACCTGGAATGACTCAAGTTAGTTTAGTTTGTTGACCATAAACATTTTTTGTGCTCTGTCGATGTGTATCATTGCTTTAAAGTGCTACAAACATATGTGAATAATTAAAAAAAAAATGCATTTAAAAACATTTGCAAGGGCTTATATCAAACTGGGGAGTTAGACTCCAAAACCTTTGAATTACATGTGACTTTAAATTCAAATTTCAGTCCCTGCTTGAAATATCTTCTGAAGATCTAATGTATGTTTTTATTTAGTGACGTCCTGCCTCCCAGTTTATATATAGCTGTGGCTTTTTTCCTTCTCTCGTCTTCCTTCATCACTTCATGTAATCCTGCTCATCTTCATAACACGAGTCTTTATTAACCGGATGCAACTGATCAACGTTCCCTTACCCGACTCACATAGCATACTGACAAGACTACAGCGAAAGCCAGCGTAGAACATGCAGTACCGAAAGCTGAGGATTCACACACAGTTGTAGTTTCAAAGGCCAGCTCTTAAACATCGTAGCACAAAGTTCATCGTCGGGATTCCTTAGATGGTACCACTGCAGCTCAAAACTGAGGTCCAATCGCACGACACATAGTGGATAGCGCACGGCCAGGCATATGTGGGAGGGACAGAGGGAGGGAGGGAGGTTGTGGGTGGGAAGGGGAGGGAGGGGATGCAGAATGATTTTGTTTCAGGTTTATTATGTAAAATGTTGCAAGTTAATTCATTATGTGGCTGAATACAAGAATGTCGTTGCTTTTCTGTAAATGGCTTTTTATTCCAAGTTTGCTTCATATGGAATAAAGATTTTACTTTGCAGCGGGGCTGTAGATATCATCCAAATTATCTTACTTGCAGCGTCGCTGCAAGTAAGACACTTTGGAAGGCTACGTGGCTAAAATGCTAAGCCAGTGGGGCTGTTTCCTGTAGTCCAACGCTTGCTCCAGTCAGCAAACGTTTAGAAGTAGAGCAATAACTCCGTGACTAATGAGGTGGCAGAATGTGTGCAAGAGTCAGACAGCTGTGTTAATGTATAATGGAAATGCATGTAAATAGATGATAATACAGTAGCTGAAACAGAATATAATCAGCATTACGTATCAGAGTATTTCATAATTGACCATAAAGTAAATGCATGATATGCCATTAGATAAATCACAGAGCTTGGCAATTAATAGTTATTGCTAATTGCCAGAACCATGGATTTTTATTTTTTTCAAGAAAAACCTAAGTTTAGGGAGTTGTGTGAAAGGTGAGTGAATGTGAACTAAAATTGAGGACTTAAATTCATAGAATGGACATTTTGAATCAAAATATTTCAATGTAAATAAATATTGTATCAAATATCTGACCTGATGGAGTCCATTTTATCGATTTAACTTCTCTGCACGAACTGTAAGACTAGCAAATGCTGATGGTGTTTGTGTGCAACACAGGAAAAAGAAATGGAGAAGCAAAGGCTCCTCTACCAGCAGTCCAGACTTCACAACCGTGGTGCTGCAGAGATGGTCCTGCAGATGATCAGTGCATGCAAAGGTGGTCTTGCTACTTCAGTGAAAATGTTTTCCTCTCAGACGTGTCTGCAAGTTTGTGTTTGACCTCCGGTTTCCTGTAGGTGACACTGGTCCAATGGTATCTACAACCCTCAAACTGGGTATTTCTATCCTCAATGGGGGAAACAGTGAAGTTCAACAAGTACGTTTTCACAGTCGATTCCCATTTATGAATTGAAATCCCATTTAAAAGTAGGATATAACGTTTCTATGGACTGTGCATTTTTTGTCTCCAGAAAATGCTGGAGTACTTGAAAGACAAGAAGGATGTGGGCTTCTTTTTGAGTGTCCAGGCACTGATGCAGACTTGCTGGTCAGTTTTGAGTATCCAAACACAATTATGTTTTTGAACAGTAACGATTGTACATTGTGCAGAGTAACTTAGTTGCATATGTTAGGAATGGACAGCGTAAAAGTAAACATGGGTTTATCTTCTCTGTAGTGTTCTTGATCTGAATGCATTTGAGAGACAGAACAAGGCGGAGGGGCTCGGCATGGTGTCTGAGGAAGGAACAAGTAAGTCTCTGCAAATGTCTTTTCA
Source organism: Arrhamphus sclerolepis (assembly GCA_037176975.1). NCBI lineage: Eukaryota > Metazoa > Chordata > Actinopteri > Beloniformes > Hemiramphidae > Arrhamphus > Arrhamphus sclerolepis. Next base: position 5,787,449 of record JBAMYA010000006.1, read on the forward strand.
CATTTAAGAAACCGAAGATACGTCAGGCAGTAACCACACTGTTGTTTAATATAACCACAGAAGAGAAACCCGCTTATATCGTGATCTCGCTGTAGGTCACTCATCTCTTTCACAGATTATGATTTCAAAGTGTAGTTGGTTTGCATTTTTTTCTGAATGAGCAATCAAAGGTCTATACCAGAGAATACTTTGCTATTTTCTTTCAAAACCACTAGAAGTACCAAGTTACATAGTGTCAGTTAATAAATAAGTACAAGGGATTAGTAGTTTATTCATTTTCCTCTAAATGCTTACCTTTTAACTTAATGAACAGATTCCTAACATTAACACTTACATAAATGTGGGAAAAAAATACATTTTTAGATTTGATTTTTGTATGCCTAGTAGTTTGACATGCCTATTGGACTTCATGAAGTGTTGTCATCTAATTTTGTAGGTTAATTTTAAATTCTGCATTTATTTTTCCATGGAATGTTGTTAATCTCCCCCTCCTCATCTCTTAGTCCTCTACTGTTGTCAACACACTGATCCTTTCTCCTTTCCCCACGATCACTGCCACCTCTCCCTTGTCCCTCCTTTCATGGTCCTCAGACTTGAACCTAGATCGGGGTAAATCATGTTTCTCTCCATCAGCCTCACTGCTCTCTCATTCATCTTTCTCTGCTCTGTCCTTCTCGCTCCTTCACTCCTTGTTTCTAACAGATTCTGCCAAGAGAGGATTGGGTGCCTCTGTCCACCTTTCATATCCATAGCTTGTGTGACCTTCTAACGCGTCATTTTTATTTCAAAATGCAAAAGGAATCAGTTCTTTTCTGATCATGAAAAACTCAATAAAACTTTCATGGCCAATGCTTATATTAAGTGATAGAGGTACACGTTTCTCAAAGCTAATAATACTACATTTTTTTAGTCATGATTTATGGCGGCTGTTCGTACCTTCAAATTGTGGCTACAAGAATTGCAATTGCTTTAAATTCAAGGGTTAAAGTGGACTCAAGTCTCGATCTCGTGAATTCTTAGGTTAAAAAGTTGTTGTGCATAAGGATTATGAGACAGAAGCGTAATTCCGAGCCCTCACAAGTTTTTGTTATGACTAAAAATGTCTGTTACTTGTCTCTAATGTACTCTATCATGAACTGGATTCCCTTCAGCATTTTGATGGACAGTATCCCAACCTCTCCAGCATTAATCCTGAAATGTGCTGCAATATTCTATGTTTGTGTGTGTATTCAGTGGTGGACTGTGATTTTAAAAAGGAAATTAAACAAATCAAGTAGTGTTGTGTATATGATAGTACACAGAAAACATTCAGTCGATACACGGAATAATTTATCTATTATTTCTTTCCAACTTGCAGCATAAGGATACTGGTCGCTGTTGAAAAAGTCTCTACAAATGCTGTAGAAATTTGTGTTCTCATGTCACTCCTCAACACTGATTTATACTTCCGCATCAAAGTTACGCACATATGCTACGCTGTCTCTGTTGTTTACAATTCTGCATTATTGCTTGCGTTTCTCTGTAATTTCACTACCAACAGCTAGGTGGCAGTGTGGGCTCTTTTTCCGCAGGGCTGTAGCTCACAGTACCAGAGTACCAGTATCAGAGTTTCCTATTGTTGACTTCCTATACAAAGCTCAGACAGAGCAAATAGAGTATATTTTACATGATTTGGAGCTGATAAATGTTGAACACCAGTCGTTTTTACAGACATCAAACATTTTACCCAACTGGAAAATGATGATGAAATAGCAGGCCACAACGTGTAGTTACATTTGGAGAGAGGTGCACACCATAGCAAACAGTAGCGTCCACTCCAAATAGCAACAATCTCTCTTCAGATCAAAGCCAATGCAAAAATGGGTTTTATTGCAGTTCCTCCACTGACCACTAGGTGCTGGCACCAAAACAGAGCAAATCCCCACATTAAAAGGTCCAACTTTGTGACAAAATTAAGCTTATTTAAAGCCTGGTACAAAAATCTGTTTTGGTCTGTCTTGTCAGATTTTACATCCAAGACAACGCGGGTGGTGAATACTTTCACACCACTTCAGGTGAATTTATATTATGCAATAAAGCTGACCAATCAGGTTCATTTGAAGCGCTTGAAAGAGAGCTAGCCATTTCTAGCTCTGCCGTTGTCTTTCACAGCTTTGTTGTGCCTCTTCGCTACATGGCGCTGCACAGTTAGACGGCTTCAGAGGCTCTCTGTACAAATATATGGGTCATGTGACCGGACAGTTTGTGCATCTGTATATAGTGTATATGTCTATGGAACAAACCAATGGGTCATGTGACCAGGTAGTTGATCCATAGTTATATACAGTGTATGGTTCACACCTATGCTGTACCTACGGCGTAGCTTTGACACAGAGGTATAAATCAACCTTCAGGAATCCATCAAGAACATGTTAATGCTCATGTGTGATGAGCAGGGAGGGAGAATATGTGCAACAATCAGTATCTAAAGAGGACATTGTGACATCATTCACTGGGTTTTGGGCTTCTTTCTGAAGCCCAATTATTATTATTAGTAGTAGTAGTAGTAGTAGTAGTATTACTATTGTTATTAATAGTAGTAGTAGTAGTATTGTTTGTTGTTGTTGGCTTTGATAAACTAAAACTTAATAAAAACTTATAAAACTTCATTGATCCCACAACAGAAAAGAAGCTCACAAGACAGTGTAAAGTACAAAAACGTAGTTCAAAAAAATTGATAAAAAAATACAAATAAAATACAGGTTCTATACATAATAAAATTAGAAATTGTGTGGAGTGAATTATATGTGTGAGCCATTGCACATACACATCAGCTCAGCATTAATATTATTATCATTATTGTTGTTATTATTATTTTGAGTCAAGCAGCTGTATACTTACAGGAAGAGTAATACTCATACTTAAAGAACTTCACTTCAACAGTGATATTGAAATTTCCGTATTTGGTCAAAACAACATTAACAAAAAAAAAACCCTAATTTTTGGCTTTCATTGAGTAAATTTTCCTTCACTTGACTTTTTTCTTTGTAGGATTTTAAGTGAATTGATTGGAAGATTTGACATCAACTAATCACATCCTGATCAGCGATGTGAACAGTATTTGCTGAGTCTTTTTAAGAGTCTTTCTGTCAACATCTTCAATTCTTCTTTTGTTTGCTCCTGATGTATAAAATGTAAAGTGAATTTAATAAGTCCATCCCTGATTACTGCAAAGTTTTAACTTTATTGGTGTCTTTCTATCTGTGCAGCAGTGCGTTTCTCATTGCAGCCTTTTCTCACATGCACATGATGCTGGCTCTTCTTATACGTTGCTTGTTATATGTGACTGTAAAGATTTTTTTATTTTTTTTATTTTTTGCTAAAGTTATTTGTATTCTTGAATTAATACAATTTCAACAATAGAGACTGGCTCATTCTGTAATTTGCTGTAACAAGAAACACTTGTCTGGTAATTGCAGTGTTTGATACTAAAATCAGTTTAGAGAAGATGGTAAGTTGAGAAATGAATTTCATTACCTTCACGCTACTTATACTCAGGTAAACTATTTTATTCTTTTAAAGCTTTTTTTTTTGCTTATTTCTTTAGCGTGACCAAATGTAAATGTCACACTTTGAATAATTGTATTTGTTTGGATATTTTTTTTTTTTTTAGATGAGAAAGTGATGGCAGATGATGAGTTCACGTGTGACCTCTTCCGTTTCTTGCAGTTGCTCTGTGAAGGCCACAATAATGGTGAGAATCACTCAAATCAAAGCTGCATTTTGTTCCATCAAAGCAAATATCTCATGCTGATTATGTCCGTTTTACTGCAGATTTTCAGAACTATTTACGGACGCAGACAGGAAGCACAACTACCATCAACATCATCATCTGCACTGTAGATTATCTCCTTCGACTCCAGGTGCCCTTTGATTTAGAAATTGTCCTACAGATGTTCCACTATATTAAGACTGAAAATAAAGACTCTGAAGCCCATTTTTACAGACCACAGTGACAGTAATCCCACATGCCTGTACAGAAGGCATTTGGAAAGGCCATCTTCTTTTCTTGGTTGTCCTCAAGTCCAGTTGCCTTCATTAAAGCATTTAGGGTTACCAGGTCTGAGAAGACTGAGACTCTGCACTGACACTGCAGTGACAGCCAACATGATGGAGAAAATTGGATATTTGAAAAGTAGTTTTTTCACACAGGATTTTAAGCTGATTTACACGGATCTAACTCGACAGTATTTTCACTGGATCATATGAGAATTTTCACCTTTTTTTTTCTTTTTTTTCAATCAAGGAATCGATCAGTGACTTTTACTGGTATTACTCTGGCAAGGATATCATTGATGACCCCGGCAAAAAGAATTTCTCCAAAGCTATGACGGTGGCAAAGCAGATTTTCAACAGTTTAACTGAATATATTCAGGTAATCCGGCAATGAATCAGATGTCTGTGCTGTACGGTTAATTATGAGTTTCTGTGTAACATGCAGATTTTCTCCTCAGGGCCCATGTACTGGTAACCAGCAGTCCCTGGCCCACAGCAGACTGTGGGATGCAATTGTGGGGTTTCTTCATGTCTTTGCACATATGATGATGAAGCTGGCACAGGTACAGCCACATGATTCAATAAAGTCATCCAATTAAATTCATAAAAAAATAAATTAAAAAAAACTAGCTAAGGTTTTGAAAATTGCTATGTCACAATACAATTGCGTTAAGTATGACATCATTTCAGCGATAGAGTAGGAGCCTCTCCCAGCTGCAGTCAGAGAAGGAGCAACGCATCAAAAACACAGTTTTAGAACAGCTGATAGCGAGAAAAGAAAAGTGAACAGAGAAGATGACTGAATTCTCAGTTATAGATGTTGATTTCTTGGTTCTCAGACTTTTGGGTTTGATTCGCAGTACATTAGGCTCTGACTTGGTGCCATGCATAAGCTAAAGCATAAAAACCTCAAGGTTCTTGTTTTAAAAACAAACAATAAAAAATTTAAACCTGACCAAGTCTACAAATGCGTTAGCTAGAATCCTGCACAAGCATCTCAGTACGTCAGTAACGGACCTCAACATCTTACACGCATTCTGTAACATAATGCTTGACAAGTCTCACTTCTCTTTTCAGTTTTACGTTGGTCTATTGTGTTTCTTTGTGGACCACTAATTCTTCTTAAGAGCATTGAGTCTGTCGTTATTTCTATAAGGACTTGTGCATGTTTATCTTCTCAAAGGACTCCAGTCAGATTGGCCTGCTGAAGGAGCTTCTTGACCTACAGAAAGACATGGTTGTTATGTTGCTCTCGCTGTTAGAAGGTAAAAAGCCTATTTTCTTATTCATACCCTATTATCCTATTATATATTTTTACATATTTTATTAATTTCAAACCTTTATGCAGGAAACGTGGTAAATGGTACAATTGCTCGTCAGATGGTGGACATGTTGGTGGAGTCCTCCAGCAACGTCGAAATGATACTCAAGTTCTTTGACATGTTCCTTAAACTGAAAGACATTGTGGCTTCAGACGCTTTCCGTGACTATGTCACAGACCCTCGAGGGCTGATCTCCAAGAAGGACTTCCAGAAGTCCATGGACAGTCAGAAACAGTACTCCCCCTCTGAGATACAGTTTCTCTTGTCCTGCTCAGAGGCAGATGAGAATGACATGATCAATTATGAGGAGTTCGCCAGTCGCTTTCAAGAACCAGCCAAGGACATTGGTTTCAACATTGCAGTACTGCTCACCAACCTGTCTGAGCACGTTCCTCATGACACCAGACTGCAGAACTTCCTGGGACAAGCAGAGAGTGTTCTGAACTACTTCCGCCCATTCTTGGGACGCATCGAAATAATGGGTGCCAGCAGAAAGATTGAGCGCATCTACTTTGAAATCAGCGAGGTAAACCGAAGACAGTGGGAGATGCCCCAGGTGAGGGAGTCCAAACGGCAGTTCATATTTGATGTTGTCAATGAGGGTGGCGAATCAGAGAAGATGGAGATGTTTGTCAACTTCTGCGAGGACACCATCTTTGAGATGAATATAGCCTCACAAATTTCAGAGCAGGAGGAAGAGGAAAAGGGGGAAGAGGATGATGAAGGAGATGAGGGTGGAGGTGAGGCAGGAACAGGTGTGGCTGCAGGTGGAGGAGATGAGGACAGTAATGGTGAGGAAGGGCAGCCCGAATCAACCTCTGCCTTTGCAGACTTCATAAACAGCATGCTAAGCTTCCTCAGCATCTTCACCTTCCGTAACCTTCGCAGACAGTATCGCAGAGTGAGAAAGATGACCTTTAAGGAAATCATAGTTGCTGTGTCCATCTTCTTCTGGACGATCCTGATGAGTATTCTGCACTTCATTTACAATGTGTGCAAAGGCTTCTTCATGATCATTTGGCAAGCGTTGTTTGGAGGTGGCCTGGTGGAAGGAGCTAAAAATATCACTGTGACAGAGATTCTAGCTAGCATGCCAGATCCCACTCAGGACGATGTGCACGGAGATGGACCTGGGGAGCTAAGGACAGGCGAGGAGCAAGACACCGGGGGCATAACAGATACTGGTGAGACTGGAAGTGGCGAAGAGGAAGAGGAGGATACCCAGGAGAAAGAGGGTGGAAGGATACCAGGTATTGATGCTCCAGGAGGACTTGGAGATATGGGTGTGGAGGCCCCTGTAGAGCCGCCAACTCCCGAGGGAACTCCAATTACAAAGAGGAAAATGGTGAGTTTCTACGCTTTATGTGAATGGAAATGTGTACTGGTTTAGACTTACTGGCTTTTTACAGGTCAGTGTCATCTGATCTACATTTAAAACTACGCAGTATTTTGTTCAGCAGCAAACATCTCTCAACACGTGAGCAGAAAAAGAAAAGAAAGTTTGTCGTGCATTGTCTTTATTATTTTGTCACAGCCATCAGAAGAGACCGATGCAAGCCAGAAAGCACCCGAGCCCGCTCCCGTAGAGCAAACCCCTCCGGAGCCTGAAAAGGCTGAGTGAGTCTCAAGTCTTTTGTGTTTGTTAATGCCAGTTTTTTTAACTGAACTATAACAACTTAGAGACTGCTATTACATAACACTAGTGTGCATTCAGAGCTGGGGTTCTCGGTGTGGGGTATGAAGCTGTGAGTTATTAGCTACGCCTGCCTGCACCAGTCAGTCATAACTTTGAAACTACCTGTCCAATATTAAGCAGGTCCTCCTCATACTGCTAGAAACACTCAAACTAGTCCTGGAGTGTCTGGTTTTAGGGTCCCGTTGGTTGTCTGTGGAGCCTTGATTTGTTGATTTAGGTTTGCTACAGATGTTGCCAGGTTCCCCTTGATTATTGTCTGGGGAGGCTGAATGGCAGGTCAACAACACACATGAGCTACTCCACCATGTTTAACGCTAAGCTTGCTAAGCACTTCCTTTGGCTCCCAACGCTAGCATGCAGAATATTGCATTGTAACAGGATGAGTGGTTTCAGTGTAACAACTGGGAGACAGAATCAGCAGAGCAGCTCTGCAGCAAAGATAATCAGATTTTGATGGAATACAGAAATTATGTAATAATCCTTGTGTGTTTGATATGCAGTGCTGAAAATGGAGAGAAAGCAGAGAAAGAATCCCAGAGCCCAGAAAAAGCCGAGCCAGAAAAACCCAAAAAACCTCCACCAAAAAAAGACAAAAAGATGAAAAAGCGAGAAGGTTTTCAAATCTGGACGGAGCTGGAAACCCAGAGGAATAAATTTATGGTGACACATTTTAATCTTTTTGCTTCATAACCGTTTTATTGACATACCTGTGGAGTGATTTTAAAGTTACTCAGCTGATACGTCCCATGTCACTCTCCTAGAACTACCTCTCCAGAAACTTCTACAACCTGAGGTTTTTGGCCCTGTTTCTGGCATTTGCCCTGAACTTCATTCTGCTATTTTACAAGGTAAAAAGATAGTCATGTTCTTTCTGTAGTATATTTTAAAATAACCTTCTCATACCTGAGTTTGTAGTTATGTCTGCTTAAAAGATTCAGTTGAAGAAAGTGCCACTGTTGTCCCGCTTTGTTAGGTGTCCGAGACTCCTCCTGAGGGTGAGGAGATGGAGGGATCTGGACTGGCGGAAGGAAGCGGGCTGTTTGAAGGCTCTGGCTTATTTGAGGGCTCAGGAGATGAAGATGAGGGATCAGGAATGAACGGAGGAGATGAGGATGAAGAAGACGTTCCAGTTTATTACTATTTAGAGGAAAGCACTGGATATATGCAGCCCACACTGTCCTTCCTTGCTGTCCTGCACACGGTGATATCTTTTATCTGCATCATCGGCTACAACTGTCTGAAGGTATAATTCACACAGTTAGAGAAGAAAATGAGTTTAGCCAGTAATCATTTTCACTATTGAGTTTTCAAACTATGTTTGATGTAATTTCAGATTCCACTGGTGATCTTCAAGAGGGAAAAGGAACTTGCAAGAAAGCTGGAGTTTGATGGCCTTTACATCACAGAGCAACCTGAGGACGATGACATCAAGGGCCAGTGGGACCGACTTGTCCTGAATACACCGTACGGAGATAAATAAATCCCGTCTTCTAACAGATGACTTTGAATAAGTTCAAATTGTTCAGACATTTATTGACATAAACAATTGTGTTTTCTGTCTCAAAGCTCTTTCCCAAACAACTATTGGGATAAATTTGTCAAACGAAAGGTGAGTGTGTTTTATTTCACAGTTAAAATGTGCTCAGTATGCACGTTAGTATGCATAATTTAACCTCCGTGTCCAGGTTCTGGATAAATATGGAGACATTTATGGGAGAGAAAGAATCGCTGAGCTCCTGGGTGTCGATTTAGCCTCCCTGGATGTGAGTCAACAGCACGAGAAGAAACAGGAGGAACCAGACACCTCAGTATTTACATGGTACGGTGACATTTAACCAGCAGAGATGAGAGAATCAGGTCAGTTCATCTTCCTTGAACCTAACGTAAGGTTTTCAAAATTCACATTTTGTCATGCAGGGTGACTTCCATTGACATCAAGTACCAGATCTGGAAGTTTGGAGTTGTGTTCACCGACGGTGTAAGAAAACCCGCCTGAACCTCGACATTTTGCATCACATGTGCTACACAGAACTATAATACCCTACACTTTGTATCTCTGTAGACTTTCCTGTATCTCTGCTGGTACCTGGTGATGTCGTTGCTTGGCCATTACAACAACTTCTTCTTCGCCTCTCACCTGCTGGATATCGCCATGGGTGTCAAAACTCTTCGCACCATCCTGTCCTCAGTCACGCACAACGGCAAACAGGCAAGAAGGAAAACGGTCCACTGTTTCAGTTTAGCTTCACTTCGAATGTTCTAATTCATCTACTTTCTTGTTGTTGCCAGCTCATGATGACAGTGGGCTTGCTGGCTGTGGTGGTGTACCTCTACACCGTAGTTGCTTTCAATTTCTTCCGCAAGTTTTACAACAAAAGTGAAGACGAGGATGAACCAGACATGAAATGTGATGACATGATGACCGTACGTCAGCGCTGATCAAAATGTTCAAAACGCTCATGTCTGCACTTCCCAGCTTGTTTTTCATTCGTCATTCTCCTTCCTAGTGTTACCTGTTCCACATGTACGTGGGAGTTCGTGCTGGTGGAGGCATTGGAGATGAGATAGAAGATCCTGCCGGGGATGAATACGAGCTTTATCGAGTCGTCTTTGACATAACCTTCTTTTTCTTCGTCATTGTGATTCTCTTGGCCATTATTCAAGGTAAACCCAGCACTCATCTGGAAATTACCACTTTAAATTATCATTTTATTGGTATAAAACTAAAGGAGAGGAATAATTATGAGCAACTTTTGGAGAGTTCCCTGAAAACACGTTTAGCTATTTCCCGTACGCTACGCTACAGGTCTGATCATTGATGCCTTTGGAGAACTCAGAGACCAACAGGAGCAGGTTAAAGAGGACATGGAGGTACAGTATAACACCTTAAGGTTGCCACAGTCACTGAATGTATGGACAAGAGGCTGTAATCCCTATCACTGCTTTCTGTGCAGACAAAATGTTTCATATGCGGCATCGGGAGCGACTACTTTGATACAACACCACATGGCTTTGAAACCCACACTTTTGATGAACACAATCTGGCCAATTACTTGTGAGTGCGCCTCTTCTGTGTTACAGTGTACGTACTTTCACAAATGAGGAAATATGAATATTTGAGTCTTTTTTTTTTACAGGTTCTTTTTAATGTACCTGATCAACAAAGATGAGACAGAACACACTGGTCAGGTCAGTCTGCTGAAGCTGCTCAGGTTGTTTTTTCTCTGAGTTTGTGTTCCTTCATCCTCTGTTGTCCTCTTTCAGGAGTCGTACGTGTGGAAGATGTACCAGGAGCGTTGCTGGGACTTCTACCCAGCTGGAGACTGTTTCAGGAAGCAATATGAGGATCAGCTTTCTTAGCCAACAAGTGATTTACACGTGGGGAAAACTACTGAAGCTCTACTTGACAAAACTTGCTACAGACTACTTGTGTCATGAAAAATGCTAAAAGATTTCAAAGAATGATCGACCGAGTGGAAGCTTTGGTCTCTTCCAGATATAGAAATAGTCATCTGAAAGGTTTTGATTCTGTCACGAGTTTCAGGATATGATGTTTCCAAACATGAGGCGACTCCGGGGCTAGTTCAGGCAGATCACGAGAGTGACGTTTTGCTTTTAATGTACACCTGTCCACAAGGTTCATTCCAGTTTTACCTTCTAGTTCATTCATCTTTTTTCTTTTTCTAAAAAGCAAATGGTGCCCAAATCTGCCTTGACTTACGGTCGCTCAGACGTCCACCCCAGCATCCTGTGGGCTGCGAGTACCAGGACAGTTGCTGTTCAACACCCCCATTTTGTCAGTGTAGGTGTTACGGAGATGAGACTGGAGCCACCACTGGGCTTGTTTCATCGTTGTCTGTTTAGAAGAGCTTTCTTCATGCACACACGTTGAATCACCCGACTCCGCTTTACAGATCGTAGTTACTTAGACTTTGATTCTAGACTTGCCTGTTTGTCTTTATATGTCACGGTACTTTATTTAAATTCATTATGCGTTTCTTCTGTGACTGTTTTCTCTTGATTCTCTTCAGACAGATAACAGTGTTTGATTCCAAATAACTAATTTATTACATTTATCAAGAAAACTTTGAAAATTAGCAAACGTGACTATGAGTTGATCTTGTACTTTATTTCAGCGTACTCTGTATCAATGGTTAGTGCCAAACTCATGCAGCAGATATTAGTTTTTTGGGTAAGTGTGTTAGTGAGTCCTCCACCTGCCCTCTTTGACATATATATTAACATATATCACATCCTGTCACTACTATTCACTTAAACTGAGCTGTTAGCTAATAAGTGAAAATAAAAAAATTAAAAACAACTGAATTTCTTTTCAAGTAACATTTGGTTTGTGCCAAAAGTCCCGATCAGCTACAAATGTGGGCGACAGGACACTGCAGAGGACTGTTTTGCCTCTCCATGTTTGCTGTGAAAAGTTAAATGATAAAAAAGGGAGGTCGCAGAAATCTTTATATTGGATCATTCACAGCGTGCGTTTACCGTCTGCGGTACATGTCCAGTGCAGTAATGTGCAGTGATGTGCTTTGTATTTTGTTCATGTAAAACTGAGCTGAAATTAAAGAGAAGCAACCAAAAACATGCTGTTTAATCTTTTTTGGATGGTACCTTCACACAAACAGCAGTTTGTGTGAAACATCTCTTCACAGCCCATTTTCATACCAGCCTGCTTAGTTATGGCTCTGGAGCATCCCAGCTGACTGGGGATTAAGGATGAGCTTTAAAACTCACATTAAACCTCATGTGCTCTCCAAACATCCAGCACTCAAACATATTTCTCTGACCGCGCTCCACTGCCAAACGCAGACTTTGAACATGAACTTGTCCGGGATACACCATGGAGTTCTCAGGATGTATGGTGAGTAGGATCAACGCTGTCGATGTGGGGGCATTTCCTGTGAGAAAATAATTACCACACATATCTGCCTTTAAAATAGTTTTGCAGTTGTCATGAGATGTAGTGACATTTGGTTTGATAATGCTGATCTGTCAGCAAACCAATCTTACTCTCAAGATTGTAATCACGAAGTTCTGATAATGCTGAAAAGAGATTTAGATGTGTTTTGACAAATTCTGAGTTAAAAATCCAACAGATAGAATAAGTAGATGTATGTGTGTGAGTTTGCAAGATGATTACCACTCTGGTGAAGACTGATTGACATCGCCCAACATCCCAGGACTCTTATCCTCCCGCCATCTGACTGCCTCTTATCTAATCTGTTTGGATGCTGGGATGACACATTGTTCATTCTTTAATCCACATGTAGATTGCTCACAATGCTGACACGATCACTGTGTCCAGTTTAATACAGTCAATATGCTTTCAATATTATTTCTATAACAAGATCCATCCCCTGTTGTCTTCTTTTTTTCCATGCTGCATGTTTTATCCAGGTGGATTCATTTTCAAACAGTGGAAGAAAAGGTTCCTGCATCTGACAGCTGAAGGCACTCTCTTTGTGTGCCACGATGCATTATCTCCCCCTAACCAAATGGTACTACTGCAAAGCAACTGTGAGGCAATTGTGGAAGGCAAGGACATCCTGGATTTGCCTAAATTACCCTCCGGTGCATGCAGGGACTGCTGCTTCGCTCTGATCCTTCCCCAGAACAAGTACCTGTTGCTGCTGGCTGAAACGTCTGCAGACTGCAGGTCAGGTGGTCACGCTGCTTTTTCTGCTTATTGGTTTGCTTTGTTTCACTTCTTCACTTGTTCTGTCCCTGCTCAGCTGTTGTCTCGTTAGGACATCTCACACAGCTTAACACAGCACCCATTATGTACCAAAACAGATATCACGCTTAAACAAACACGTTAGCCATTGTGCAATTTGCATAAAGGTGTAACAAAATCTCTTTTTTCACCTTTTAGTCACTGGCTGAATGTGCTGAAAAAAGTGAAGAAGGTAAGAACAAATACAGCTTTATTATTAAAGGAAATCGCCCAGTGCCTCATTGATCTACACGCTAATGTCAGCAAATGGGATCATCTTTTATATGAGTGATGTGAATGAGCAAATCAGATGTTCACAGAAAAGAAGAAAAGTGTACTAGTTTATAGCAGAGGAAAATGTGCTTTAATGACGCCAAGATGAGTTGATAAGTAACGCTTATTATCTAGAATCTCATGAGGGAGAGCATACGTAAAACATGACTGAACTGTATTACTTTAGCTATGAGATATGCTGCAGCCAAAGGTTGGTAACAGTTAAGTCAGTGCCACCCGAATCTGGTCATGATTTTATAAGGAAATCTATAAAAAGACATGAGTCATCATGTGGTGAGCCATGTTGTTGATTGACTGGTTTTTATGCAGAGCCATAGTGATAGCAGTTGAAGAGCACTTCCTGGTTTTTCACCTACTGTAACAAACTTTCAGACAGCTAGATTTACTGAATATCTAGACTGCACTGTCAGCAGGACATTTAACTAAAAGCTGAAAGCAAGAAAAAAAGCAGCATCATGCTACCCTGATAGATCAGAGCCACATGTGGGGTCTGAAAAGGAGCCATGGTGCCTCCTCATCCAGATGGCAGAACCAAACTGCCTCTGCACGCAGTTGGTTAGCGCTGCGTCAGAGCAACGAACGTGATGCTAAGCCATGCTGGGAATGTTGTGGGACCACGCCAAGATAATAAAAACGGAATCCAACGATTGTTGCTATTTTTGAAAGCAGGATTTGAGAATAACCAGCGTGTTCAAACAGTCAACCAATATTGTTCTGCCTAATGTTAGCCATAGCCAGCTAATGTTAGCCAGATGTACATAATCAAAGATTACTTCTTGAATAGCTTCCTTTACCGTCAGATCAAGTTTACCAGACCTCTTACCATTTGAGATGGACCTCATCCACGACAAGAGATACGAGTTTTTCATGAAGTGTTGATGCCGAAGCAGGTTAAACTACAACTGTTTACCATCCAGACTACGACGACGCAGCTCTGACGTCGGCACGCTAAGCCCTCGGTGGCACGCTCTTCTTTATGATGCCAACCTTGATTTGTATACTTGGAGTAGTTTTACTTTACTTCCTTGGGGGTTTGAGTGATTTGATGAGAAATACTTTGAAAAATATAAAACTGGAGAAATGTGCAGGAAAACCAACAACAAACTTGCATCATGTAAGTCGGCATTGCCACTAGAATGTGAATGCTTTTGCTATATTGCTTATTTTGGGGTTTTTTTTGTTTTCAACAGAGTCTCTCATCACCCATCAGTCCCTGTCAGCGTCATCACCTGCCACCCCCACGCATCACACTCCAAAACCTGGTCCCTGAGCAAGTCCTGGACAAAGATCCATCAACTCCACCAGTCAGCGACACAGAGTCGTCCTCCCCAGGTCTTACAGCTGCTTCAGCGAGGGAGAAGGGTGAGTTTAAGTGTTCATATTTTAATGTACGTATGATATTTTACAGTAATTTAAATATGCATTTTGGTTGTTTACTTTTCTACCCAACCACTCAATCCTGCAGGCAGGAACTCTCCCCATACAAAAACCTGGAGAGGAAGCCCACAGACAGTCAGATGTCTGCGTCATGGTACTATCAATAATGCACAAGCAATGAGGGCGGTTTATCTGCTGATGGGAGGGGCCGCCGCCTCCTCTGCTATGGGTTACCTAGGAACATGCTCATCCTCTAATCTGGATGCCAAAGCCGACCTGCCACTCAACATGGATTTCTCGGGTGCAGGACCAGCAGGAGCGTACCACATCGGAAGCTCTGCGCTCGACTCCGCTCACTTTAACAGCTTCGACTTTGAGGTGGCAGACTCTGATTTTGATGCTTTCGATTGCGGTGGATTTACGTTCTAACCGTTTCCCAGGTGAAGTTGTGTGCATCTCTGAGCTGCAGACAATTTCAACATTACCCATAATTCATCAAAATGACAAAATCATGTAGAAGGTGTCAAGTTGTTGTGCAGTGAAAACTATTTTTGAAAGAAAGACTGGCGTAGAGTTGAAGTAGTGATTCTTCCAGCAGCGCGTTTCATCGTTAATTTGTTTTCTTGTTGTTCTCTTGTTGTTATTGTAAACATGTGAATGAAAGTAGCTACAAAAATAGAGATAATACCATCCTGTGGTACAACGTTGCAATTGTTTTTGTATGGTACACTTTTTGAAAATATTAAATGGAACATCCGGACCATCTTTTGTGAGGCCTGATTAAAAAAAAAAAAGAAGCTTTTCATTCATCTAAACAGGTGGTTCATCAGTATATGATGCAACATATTGCATAACATTATGCTTATTGTATATTCCTGATTTGATTAAAGTGAATCCCCTTTTTTCATTTATTTGTTTATTTTGTGATGTCAGACCAATGATAAACTGCAAACCACAGATTCCTTTCAAAGCTTCTGTGGACATTGTGTTTCCAGTCTGTGGATTTATGTTACTTTCAAGCAAATTTGTCTTTTTATTCTCCTTAATATTCAATGTATGAATAAAGACAACGAGTGGAATTTTGTTTCACATATGTTTTTCATTCTTTTAGGAAAAGTCATGTGATATCTGCAACCAAAAAGCCACTCCTGGAGTGACCACAAGATGCACTTTTTAATCAAAAATAGTTTTGCAACCCTGCAGTGGGAGGAAAGAAGGAACGAGTACAGACGCATCCAAGCAGAGATGTAGCAAAAAAAACAAGTTCTTGAGTGACAGTTGAACAAAGGCATGATGGTAGGTATAAATATAGTTGGAAACGTGACGTGGGTGTGAAAGACTGGGAACAAAGAGAAAATTATGTTGTTATTTAGGGAGACGTTTTGAAACGTCTTCTCAGGCCGTGCCTAATCTAAGTTCACTTATTTAGGGTTTAGGATGAGGGGTATTTTATCTTAATGTATATCTAAACTTGATTTATGATCTGTCCATCCACCCCTTTGATTCTTCATCACGTCTGTCCCAGAGAGCAGAGACTCGAGGTTCACTCTGTAGACAGAACAGTCCACTTAATGATCTGTTCTCTTTCAGTAAACGTAATCCTGTAAGTGTTCAAAACCAAAAACAGACACGTCTCAGTGTAGACTCACTTCGACACATCTGCTTAGTTCTTGTGAAAAAAATTTGCTCTCACTCAGAATCAACATTTATGTAAGGAAACAAAATTTAGCATAAAGAAAACAGCCACTATACATTTTACACTGTCTACAAAACACATGAAAAGTGATGATATTTTTGGAATTATAACCATATACATATATATTAATGGACACTATCAGGTCAACGTGATCCACATATTTGCTTAGAGAGCCTTTGAAGCACATTTTTCCCTGAGCTTTCCTGAAGCTGTCAAAGCCAACAGCAGAGCCGATAGCTAGCTGTCATTCAAGAGACGCTGGGCATCTGATTGGTCATCATTATTGCTTAATATAAATTTATCTGAAACTGTACAAAAAAATACAGTTGTCATGGATGTAAAATCTATAGAGACCAAAACGGATTTTTTTACAGGCTGTAAATACACTTAATATTGCTTCTACAAATGAGTTTTAAACTGATATTTTAACATGAAATGCTCTCCTTTGTGTCACTTTCAAGCTGCTGCTTACATGGTCGTTTCTTTTTCAGACTTTGCGTCAAGCTGATTAATATTGGAGTCCATGTAAATGCACCAACTGTCGCTTATGTTGAAACACAGGCCCTGTCCCCTCTATAAAAGACAAAACGTGTCCAGAACACAAAACAAAATCGTTAAAAATGAACTGTGAGAAATGACAACAGTTGACAATTTGTGCCTGTCAGCACTAACGTAAAGATGTCTACAAATGCACCTCAATAAGGACTTTGATAGTGAAATGTTTCAAGGTTAGTCAGCTGCAGGGTGCAGAATTATGAAACCAGCTCTTCTCATTACTTCATATTTCTCATTGATTTGTTTGGTTTACTTCACTTAGGATAGCCTAATTATTATTCAGACAATATAAATAAAACATGAGAAAGACTTTTTGTCAAGCACAGGCCAATGGTTCCTATTGGTTTGAGAAAACATAGTAAACAATAAGTATGGATTTAATAGTTAAAATATGTCTTATATAAAATATTTCAGTGTCCTCTGATGTCCTCCAGCGGACATGTGTTATGCATACACACACTGAAGATCCCTCTTTACTGTCCAATCTGTAAATTCAATCTGTCATCAGTGAATGCTTGTCCTTTAGAAACAACTACATCAGTGCTAAGAAATCTCATAATCCTGCTGAGCAGTTGATAATCTAACTGGAAGCAGATCCAGTGTACATTATACAACTATATATGTGTATCAAAGGCCAGTGAGAAGGAATCAAGAAGCAATCTTCCATACACCTCTGTTCACGCATCCTAAATACACCATCTAGTGGAATGAAGGAAATCCAGAACTGTACAAGAACAGAAGAGTTTTCATTACTGATCCTAGTAGAGTTAAGAGTCACAAAGGATTTTAGGCCTGTGGATCTTTTCAATTCACTTTTATTTATATAGTGTCTGTTACAACATAAGTTGTCTCGAGGCACTTCCCAGAAACCCAGAGCATGATAGAACAAAGACAGAAAAACTACCCAGAACTCAAAGAGAGCTTGAAAAGTCTTGAGACACAAATTTATAAAAGACACAAGCATGTGAAATCAACAAGCAGCAAAGGCAGTGGAATGATAACAGGAGTGTTTCTGTCCTCTCCAAAGGAAAACCACCAACATTGTGAAAGACTCAACCCGCCCGTAGTTTGCTCCTCTGCCATAACACTGCTAATTAATGTTGCACCATCCTCCTTTACATAATGTTGCCCCACCTCTTTCCACTTTTAGGCTCTTCTGAGGTCACGATTGCCCTGTTTTGATTATCTGCTTTAACTGTCTGAGATCTTAGACAACAATACAAGGTGACTCAGCTTGACAGTATGCAGAGGTGGGGTGGCATCTGTCTCCGGGGAAGTTAACCTGTACAATCAGAAAACTCTGGCATTCATACTGTTGGAGCACTTCAAAGAAGCTGCTTTCATTACTGCATCGATTGCATCTTTTAAGACACTTCCTCCATGCCATCGTGTCCCTTTTATGTAAAGCTTTACCCATCACTATATGCAAGAATATAAATACTGAATTTCCCTTCAGGGATTAAAGTTGTTTTTTTTTAATTGAAGGACAGCTACTGAGTTAAGATAAAAATCTGATTGACAACACTTATAAAACATAGTTGTTGCAAAGGAAGATGGCAGCCATGAAGACAAGGCAGCGACCAATATGGGAATAAAAATATCCATTAATAGACTGCACATTTAAATAAATAAATAATAGTTTTAAAGAAACTTTAGTTGTTATACTTTTTCCTCAGATTCCATAACAACTGCCCAACTATAAAATATTTTGAAAACATTTACAAATAAGAATTTGATGCAACACGTTCAATAAAAGCTGGAAACAGATGTGCTTACCCAAAATGTTTAAATGGACAAATGGACTTATTTTTGTGTTCCTTGAAGATGTTGGACTTCTCATCTGTAAGGTTCTTCGGTTCTAACAGACGAGTGGGGAGTTTCAGGTCTAAAAGCTTTTTCTGTAACATTCACAAACTTGCAAATTATTATTAATTAACTTTACATCTAGGTATGTCTAGGGGGATCAAACGTCCTCTTTTGCCCGGACATGTCCACTTTTTATGCCCTGTCCATGGTGTCCACGGGGGAGGGGGGACTTATAAATTCTGATGTAGATTAGCCCAGTTAAGAAAAAAATGAATTATTCTATTTGTCTCATAATTAGCTAAATAGGAGTCATGTGAGATTCAGTTTCTATCTGTGAAGTGTTTCACTCCTAACAGCTCCGTGGTACACTGGTTAAACTGGTGACCACCCAAGTGGTAGATTGCGAGTTCGAGCTAACTACTTGATTTCTGTTTTTTTCCCCTACTTTAGCCAAATACTTAGGCTACTGTTTTATGTAAACGTATGGTTCATAAAGGTACTTTGTCCTTTTAGGGTTTTCAGAATATAGCCACCTTAGCCACTGGCTCCATTGAATATTGTATATACGCATTATTAATTGAAAGTAGGAAACTCCCCCCCAGACATTCCACAGGTTAATAATCATCTGTAACACGGATTTAAAGAATGTATTGTATATATATATATATATATGTGTGTGTATATATGTGTGTGTACTGTATATATCCGAGTAGAAACATGTAAGGTCTTGTCTCCAAAAAAAAAAAAAAAAAAAAAAAATGCTGGCTTTATTGGACAGACAACTTGGGCTGTAGAAGCAGGAGCGTGAGGCAATGGCTGCCACCAAAACAGGAGTACCACCACCTAAGCAAAAACAAAGGAGCTTAACCAGTTAGCCAGATGGGTTACCTGCCTTGGTAAAGAAACACACCACTATGCTTGTTCTTGTACCTGCTCTCACACACACACTGCAGAAGAAAAGAGGAAACTGACCACAGCAAACAGTAAAGGGTGCATTTAACCACTACGAACCCTGTACATGAAGAACAGGACCCAAATCCAGCTGCTTAACCCAGATTGGCTTCAGTTCCTCTATAGAAAACATTAAAAATCTGTGGTGATGAATGGTGGCAACCACTGCAACTCACCCTGAGGCCAAAGACATAGGACCAATTAGACAAAGAAAAAAACCAAAAACAAATACCATTCAAATAAGCAATAGTAAAACATGATACTTTAAAATGTAACCATAAAACCAGCAAAGGATTTGAAACCAAATAAAAAGGTAAATCAAACAAAGCAAAGCAGCAGTGGCAACAATTCCTGCCAACACAGAACACAAACTAGCAACAGTTGGTGGCAAATGCAACAATGAGTTCCTAGCCTGTCCACCACATGACAACATTCAAAATGCATGCACACCATAAACAAAAGAATCTAAAAAAAAAAAAAAAAAACCAAAAAAAAAACCACATGACAAAACTTTTTCCAAACCCCCTCCGTAGGCCAACTGCACTCT
>JBAMYA010000006.1:5810457-5824628 GCA_037176975.1 Arrhamphus sclerolepis
CAAACAACGAAACATTTTTCACACTTAGACCTCAATACTTTAGCATCATGATGATGCTCAGAATTGCGTGTTTCGTCTCTTTGCCTTTAGTTTCAGTTATCTGAGGTCTCTGCAGGTGTCGTAGGAGGAGGAAGAGTGGAAGGAGCAGCAGAGCTCTGATTGGAAGCATGACCTGATGGAGTAATAAACACTTCTGAATCTGTACATAAACACTCAACAAGACTGAAATCAAATGCTCCATGGGGTTGTTAGATTTTATTTCTGTCAAGCTCTACTTCCTGTCTTGAAGACACTTATACATGTGCATATCCATGTGCACTTGTGCCACAGTGTCTGGCAAGTTTAAAAAAAAAAAACGCTCATTCTGATGACCGTCCATCATCCCTCATCACAGTTGCACTTGGTTAGTTTGTGCTTTCAGCTTTCACTTCTGACTTCAGATTTCAATAACATTCTTGCTGTGAACGAAACACCCTTTGCATTTATGTCTTTATGTTCTCTGAGCCACGAAGAGAAAAAGTTCATGTCAAACATAAAGCGTGAGCAGCCAGTCTGAAGTCTGCATAAGTCTATTATAAATTTAAATATTCTGTAGTGGGCATTGATAGAAGTTGGTTATGTTGATGATTGTGAACATAAATTTCATTTACCTGAGGTGTGTGCAGGTCTTGTAGGACGAGGAAGAGTTGAAGGAGCAGCAGAGCTGTGACTGGAAGCTTCACCTGATGGAGTAATGAATAGTTCTGACTGAAATCTAACACTCGCGACTTCTTAGATTTTATTTGTGATAATCTGTTTTTATGATTGGGCAGTTGACCCTTGGCACCAAGCTAGTGTCTGAATTTAGTATTTTTGATCAGATTCGTACCCTCACATTCTGCAATCTGTGACGAAAAGTTGCATTTTAAACATGAGAGGTGAGCTGCAGTCCTGGAGTTTTGTTTACCTGAGGTCTGAGCAGGTGTTATGGGAGGAGGATGAGGGGAAGAATCAGCGGTGCTTTGAGTGCTGGAAACTTGACCTGATGGAGAAACAAACAGATCATGTTATGGTTCAACATCATAAAGTCAGTATGATAATGTTTGTTCTTTTCAAGATTAAAATCTATTACTTTATGCCTCCTTGTATTTTATTTGCAATAATGTGTTTTTGTGACCTTTGACTCCAAACTAGGAAGAACCACTTCCCTTCTTGAAGTCAGTTCAACACACCTGTGTGTACCTATGTGATGGTGTGTGTGACAGGTGGGTCCAAAATGAGCATTTTCTGATTCATCATCATTCTAAGTTTTGGCATTTAAATGAGACGGATGACACTGTCAGGCTTCAGATTTGTCATTGATTTTAAATGTAAGCTATCCTGCAGCCAGTGAAAGCCCTCCTCTATCAGTCTAATAATCCTAAAATGACCAAACAATGCTCACTTCCAGCCATCTTATTTTATACTCTATGGTAGATCTGCATCCAGTATACACGTTTCACACTGACAAAAGACTCAAAATTACAAGGAGAGATGCTTGCATTACACTTGCAGGAATGGGCATATGATTCAATTCTGCTCCATCTCATGTAAGATAAAGTTAATAAACTAGCAATGTTTTTGCAACGTAGCGTTTATGGCACGTCACAAATCCTGTTTCTTGATATGGCTCTGCTATAAAATACCTGCATGTCATTTCTTTTAGCCAAATGACCTTTATTATATTTACGTGTGTGTGTGTGTATCATGGAGTTTCATCTACCTGAGGTCTGTGCAGCTGCTGAGGAAGGAGGAAGAGATGAAGGAGCAGCGGAGGTCTGACTGGAGGCTTCACCTGATGAAGAAATAAATAATTCTGATTCTGCTCATGTCACAATTCTGAGGTTTGGACTTTTCAGGCATGCATTTAGTCTGGTTGTAGTTTTACAAGAGATAATGGTTTCCTTGAGACGGCACACATATTTAAATATTCTGTAACCTTATATAGTAAAAAAATCTCGAGATACCACTGAGCAGCATAAACTGTATTCTAAAACAAGGCCATATAGTTTAGATTCCTTAACAAAATCTCACTTATGTGTGTTCTTGAAAACAATTCCCTGATTTATATTTTCCTCTGGAAAGAAGCTCCAGCCTTTTGATGTTGCATGATGAGTGATCAGAGGAGACTAACAGATTACAGCATAAATTAGAAAGGAATTTTGTACATTTGTGTCAGTGTGTGTTTGTGTCAGCCTGCCAGATGTTGCTATTTATAAATGGAGGTGTTATTGGTCCAGATAAGGCTGACAGATGGCTCTTTCCCATTGTCTGTCAACAACCTTTTTTCAAGTCCAATCAGTCCCAGCTGATGTCTGACCTTACCTGCCAGCAGGATTACTATCAGGATTATGTGCAGCCACGCTACACATCTAACCAGGGGACCAGGCTTCTTCACTCTGTGAAAATGAAACAAAGATAAAACAATCAAGATGCGACCCAAATGATGATTCTCCGCTTTAATTTAAGAGGTTTCACAAAAATATAACATTAAACATTTAGGAAGTACACTTTACTTATTTCACTGCTGCTCTTTTTGCCTTAAGTTTTGTCTTCAAAAACAGAAAAGCTAATTTGTTTTGGTTGAGATTAGGCAAATAACCCACTGAAGGATATTTAGGTTTTTTTATCCATCTTCACCATGAAGCACCATCCTATCAATCTGTAGCATTTTAGCCCTTCACATCTAAGGATTCATCCTGCTACTCCTGTCAACAGTCATATCATCAATAAACACCAGTGATTCTGTCCCAGTGGCAGCCACACCATAACGCTGCCTCCACCGTGTTTCACACATGATGCCAGCTGTGGACCGCGTGATTGGTCCTTTACTCCTTGAAATTCTGATTAGCAGCTCCAGTCAAACAGCACTTTTATATGTGTAATTTTTTTCTTGAAGTAATGAGGTACGTCCCTGGGTAGTTAACGTTTCAGTCAAATGTGTAAATACATTTGAGCTCCGGAAATGGAAGTGTTTCAATTAAAACGGTTTCAGTTCCTAAATCGTAAATGCTGTATTTTTGGAAAACCTTTTAAATTAAAGCGAAAAAGCTAACACATCTTGCGTCTCGTCTGTTGCATTTCAAATGCATCGTGGTAGTCCATTAAAATAAAATAAGAAAGAAATTGAAAAACAACAACAACAATAGCAAAAACAAAACATCTTTTGAACCTAGTTGTATTCCAAACAAATTCAGTCAAATGAATACTGAATAGGCCTAGAAGCAATTATATTACTGAAAGTTTTATCAGTTTTGTTATGCTATGTTGTTGCTACTAGTAATACATGTTAACCCAGCAGTGTAAGTAAGCTGGTACAGTCCAGTTGTGGTATTCAGTACCAGGAAGATGGGAGAGCAGCTGCCTGCTATAAAGTCCTCATTCAGAACCAGTCAGGGTTCAGAAAATAGATGCGCAAGTAATATACAGTCTTGAAACTACTTTGTCCATTTAAAATTTCCTTTTAACTCTTTCTGAATTGTTTCTGAACTGTCTATGCTGTGCTTAAGTTCATGCTGGACGGAGCCTTGGCCGGGCATCTCCCTCTCTTCTGCTTCTCTCCCCTCCCCTCAGAGAGAGCCTGGTGGTCTCCTCTGCGCTCAGCCTTAGAAACGTCTACCACATGTTTAATGTCTTTACGTTCATTTACAAAATGTTCCATTTAAAATCAGTAGGAGAGTAAATAGTTGTGTTTCGTGTTATTAACGCTACAGAACAGCTCAGGGAAGAAACTGCTTATGAATTAAGTACCGGAGATTTCGTTCAGCAGTACATGAGTGCGCATGCACGTCTTCTTCCCAAAAGCAGCGGTTGCTATGGGGATCGGTGCGTTTGATTTACTGGAACGTTTTAGCTCATGACCTCATGATCTGTTCTTAGAGACTTATATTATGGATGTTAATCAATGTTTCAGTTAAAGGAAATAATTTATTTTTAATTCCTGCCTACACCCTGGGCCTACAGTGAAAGACTGAAATGTTTTTATTTGTTTGGATTTTGACTTTGCTATTTTAAAATGCATGAGCTGAGAGAGAGATGAAGGTTTGGATATATAAATATAAATATAAAGAGCTTTTCAAAGCTTCCCTTTCATGTAGTTGTTTTTTTCAAAGTAACTCTGGAAAATGTTAGCAACATGATCCACTTGTACTGGTCTCTCTTTCTTTCTTTCTTTCTTTCTTTCTTTCTTTCTTTCTTTCTTTCTTTCTTTAATAAAAAAAATAAAATCTCTATTACAGATGTTTACAGATTACAGATATTTAACTGATGTATTTGTAAGTTATAGTTGTCAAGACAGATTATCTTCTCGGAGTTGAAGGTCCATAACGTACAATCCCATGAAAACTGCTATCTGCTTCATAGATTGAAAAATAAAATTCTTCTACTCAGAAGAGCCTCAAGTTGGAGGAAACTGCTTTTATGATTTATGTTTCTTCAGTAAGCTGTTGGTGCTGTGACTGGCCTGGAGCCTGGCCCAGCTGTTGGAGGCCAGAGGCAGCCCGTCTCAGTGTTGGAACGTTTTATAACTCTTTACAAGTGTGGGTTCAAATAAACCCATAAATAGTTCATTAGCTCTGCTTAATGTGAGCCGAAGTACTTTGAAGGTGGTACATAAGATACTTTCTCTTTTTTCAAAACAGCGCTGACACTTGACAAATACATTTGAACTGTATTTTTTTACAAAAAAAAAATCCATTTTGAAATGAAAACATCAACAATAATATTTATACCTACTAACTATCTGAATGTAATCAATAATCCTGACCCAGACCAGAGCCTGCTGAGATTTTTATTTATCTCAGATGAGTTTTTTTTCCCAGTGACCTGTTTACAATCAAGTAAAAAGAGAAAACCACCACCAAAGCTTTACCTGTTTGAAAGAGCTGATGTGTGCCGGCATGACGCCCTGTCTGAATGAAATCCTGGACCTCTCATCACTTTTTCATTTCCAAGGACCATAACTTCCCAGTAGTAAAGCAGAGCTAAACCACAAAAACTAGCAAGTGCATTTTTCTAACCTACACAAACCTGGTTACTGCTGTTGGATGAATAAACTCTGACTTTCTCAGGCACAATCGCTGGCTGACACATGTGGCAACGCCCCTCAAACGTTGCTCAGAACAGTTGGACGTCACCAACATTCATCATAAATGAAGCATGTCTCACTGAGCAATTTGCGCCCAACAATCCGAGTTCAGTAAAAGGAAGTGTGAACACCACATAGGGGAAGCTTATTGTTCTCTGCCTGTCAGTCAAGGTGTTATGTACGCCTACTACTTCCCTGTAGGCTCTCAGAGAGTAGATTTACTTTTCTATTTTTGTTTGGCAGCTTAGGTGCGCCCTCAGGGCGTGTCATAACCATGTCAGTGTTCTCAGAAAGAGACATGACAGAAACAGTGTTTCCATGACAACACTACAGAGCACAATGACGCCTGACACTGAGCTATGTGCTGTTGTCAGAAAGGCCAGGTACCATTATATCAGTCACATTATGCACCTGTTTTTCAGGAATGTCAATGACGAGAGCACCTCTGTCTCCTCTGCAAAATTAGCACGTTTGTTCCACTCATTGTTGCGGTGTTTAAACCTGTATTTAAACAGGAACACTATTAAATACAGCTACCTGCCCAAGGTGTTGATCATGGGGTAATGTAAGACAGAAGTCAAATAGCTATTAAATTATCAGGTAGGCACTCATAACAATGTTCCAGAAGTAATACACACCTTTTGTGGACATAGGTGGAAGCACATTAGTGCTATTGATAGATGAATAAATAAAATAAATAACATTGATAGAGGAAAAGTTGAATAAAAGGCTAAAGCTAACCAATGACTGCTAACGCAGGACATACTGTAGTGTACACATTATACTGATCTAAAAAGATCCAGGTGTTTACAGAGACTCCTTTTCAAATCAAATAATTCTTGTATTTTCATGACTGGGACATAATACTCATTAAATGAAATGTAAATTAGAAATTTGCAGAAAAAGAAAAAGGAGGCCATTTTGGCTGCTCCAGCTGTGATGTGGTTCGATGATACGATGTGTCATTGAACAGAGGTTTGTGGGTTCAGATGCCGCAGGACACTTTGCTGTACACTTGCCTGTAAAATACTGAACATGCAACTGTTTCCTCCTAAAATACTTCCCCCTTTTACAATTTTCTGTCTTTTAAATGCCACAAATGGCTGTGATTCCTGTAAGTCACGAGACTTTAGAGCTGTTGGAGTTATGATGTAACAGACTTTTGTCTGGATGGTCCCAGTTGTTTTCCAGAGACACCAGAGGTTGGACACGTTTCCTGCACTTTTAATGAAAGTGATCCTGATCCACAGCAAATCTGAAGGTCTTCTTCTGCCCAAGCTCTAACACTCAACTATGTCTCTCCTCTCCAGTCACATGACGTCCTCAGTAAAGCTGATCAGTCACCTCTGTAACTACCCGCTGACTTTATGTTTTACAGCCTAATGGTATGTAGCTGACATATGGACTGATCTCCTTTTTTTCTTTCCTCCCTTTCCATTTTTCATCAACTAATTACTGCTTCATTTACATCAATCAGATAGTAGGGAATCTACTTAAACATTTCAATCATTAACAGCAACAACTGTTTCATGTGCATGTATTTGTGTGTGTGGGTTTTTCAGTATATTCAGTCTTGTGTGTTAATTCTTAATATCTGCTCATTATAAAATCGTACTACAGAACTGTCCATCTATGATTGTGTTAAAAAGTCAGTAATGTAAATGATGCAAGATGAAAACACAACATTTGTGCAGTGTGTGAAATGATACTATCACACCATTTCACCATGGCTCAGGAGCTTGGAGAACCAGCTTTAACAATAATAGCTTGAAGCCATTGTTTTTTGTTTGATGTTATCAGTCTTCTCACATTGTTGCAGTATTTCTTTTTTTGAAATCCTGTCATGTGACTTCAGTATTTAACATAACTAAGGCTTGTAGAGTCTGAGGTGTCGCTCTTGGATTTGTTGTTTTCTCCGAGCAGGTCTGACCTTGAGGTGAACCTGCTGGGACGTCCACTCCCGGGAAGATTAACAACGTTCTTGAATGGTTTCTACGAGCCAGTGATCTTTCTCACTGGAGCATGTGGACTCCATTTTTGATTGGATATGGTTTACTGCATTTATAACTCTTCCTGTTTCATCAACAATTCCTACTCTTAAGTTTTTAGCTCATGTCTTTTCTCCTTGACATCATGCTAACGTGCTAACTCACAGGTGTTATTAGAAGACAACAACGTATTGTGATGGTACATCAGACATACAACGACAGACCTGGTAGGTTCCACTGACTTAGCAAACACTCCATGTCACTTAGTGGTGATAGTGAACATGTGTTTGCCACAAATGAATAAAAGAGGACTGTGAAGGCAAAGGAGGAGGAAATATAAAGAAAAAAACAGGGACAAACAGATTAGCATTGACGGAGGTGAGATGGTTGGTGGTTTTCGATTGCTGTTTGCAGACTGCAATGGTGGCGATGAATAAGAAAATACGAGTTAAAAACATTATGGAGGAATGTAAAATTCAAAAAGTAAAATCATTGAAGGAGCTGATTTGAGCTGAGGTGTCGTATATATATATATACATACACATATATATAAGATATATAAAGTTCTATCTATCTATATCTGAGACAGTTACCACAGTAACAGACTCCGAGGAAGAGCTACCTCAGTTTCTGAAAGCAGCTCAGCTGAACCTTCTTTCTCAGCATTAAGTAATCTCACTTTCTGAAACAGAAAACTCAGTTTCTCTGAGTTCCGGTTCAGTAGAGTCAGACTTTTTGCATCAATTTCTTGAAAATTCTTCAGTAAAGTTTCCAGCCACTCTGGAAAAGTATGTTGTAGATCTGGATGCAGTTTGAAGAACCTTTGTAGAGTTCTTTGTAGGATCTGGCTCTCAGTGGGTTGAATGACATGCACACCAGCAGAGGCTGGTTACATGTACAGTAGACTAGTGCCTGAAATGAGATGAAAGTGACAAGAAATATAGATTTAAACAAAATATCAAGAATAAACACAAACAAACCTGAATTTAAACATTATTTTTTATTTAATAACAAGCAAATGCTAAAGGACCCTTTTAATTACAAGTGATATCCCATATACAAAAAGACTAAAGAACAGAATAAAGAACAGCTTTTTCAGAAAATATTTATAGATTGAGTTACATCCTTGAAAGCAAAGACTGATTTGTCCATATCTTAACAAAATCTAATATTTTGTGTCAAACAAAGCGAAAATAAAAAAAGCTGAATACATTTTTCTCTTATGAAACATGCATGACAAAGACAGATATAAACAACTGCCCAAATAGAAGCCATTCATTCCAAAACCAGCGTGAAAATACATCTTTGCTCAGCAGCAGATGCTGTGCAACTGTGGGCTTGTCTCTTGTTGCCATAAAATGTTACAGCCCATGTAGTAGTGAGGTCAATAAAAACAGATAAAAAAAACAAAAAACAAAAAACAACATTTTTTCTTATTCACTGTCCTATGCATATAAACTCCAGTAAATGATGTTGAAGAGCAGATAAGCCAGGGGAAATATGACTCTAGAGTAGGAGTCGATCATGTAGCTGTTGCTCATGATGAAGCTGAGGTTGTACTTCAAAGTGTTTCTGCGGCGGAGACGTGTCCCCTCTGTCGGTGCAGAGACGGTGGAGTTTCGAGACTGGGTGTTTCTCTCTGTGTTTGGGGTGCTGGCAGCCTCTGGGAAAGAAGCCAGGTCAATGTCATTGTCATGGAAACACCCATCAAAGGCCATTGCCTGGGTGGCATTAAAGGAGCTGGGAATCTGCAGAAGGAGATGGAGAAGACAACGGACGGTGTCATGATATAAGTTCCTGTTGATCAGATGCCTACTGAAAGGTTAAAGAAGACGTTGGACATTCCAGAGGAATCTAACAGGAAAGACCTTTGTGTTCTTCAGTTTCTTCATCTCCTCCACCGTGGTGAAGTAGTTGACGGCAGCGTACTCGATGACCGACAGGAAGACAAACAGGAAGCTTGCCCACAAGTAGATGTCTACGGCTTTGACGTAGGACACCTGCGGCATGGACGCTGAGACGCCAGTGATGATGGTGGACATGGTCAGAACCGTGGTGATACCTGGATACACAAAAAAACCCACAAAATATGACTTAAAAATCTTGATTTATCAAGTTTGGATGGATTATTATATTTACGAGACATACCCAAGTAGGTTAGTAGATCAGAATGCCCACAATGCAACAGTGCATTGGTAAGCCACAAGTCTCATCAGTGAAACTATTAAAAATATCTAAGCTTTAATACTTTCAGTACCGAGGAATCCTTATAGACTGGAACTAAGAATTCTATTTGTACTGTAGTAAGCAGATTAAAATGTTTACCCAAACAATGGAGAAATAAAAATGAAAATCTTTATCTAACCTTTAGCAAAAGAGGTTTAAAGGAGCACATGTAGCAAAAATATTTTATGGAGAATCCATCAGTGGCCACGGTCAGTAGAAAGTATTACTTTGTGATTGTGTCTGACTACACTGAGCACAAGAAATAAAACTTAGCTACATGGTTTAGTTCATTTGCAGAGTGAACCCCTCCAAGGAGGTCTGGCTGCAAACCATGGAGAAGTGGAGCTCCAAGTCATCAATTTACAGAGCACCTTGTCCCGATGTGCACTCTAACCCGAACCGGTCCTCAAGTCAGATCCTTATGACCCCTTCTTTAGCCCAACTCATCAAATACTTAGATTCTTTATGATGGTTTTAAACCCAGAGGACTTCCACTGTGTCATTTTCCAATGATTCCAATGCTTTCCAGCTAGTGACATAACTGACTCCAGAGGTGTTGCCATGAAATCTCTCTTTTTTGGTTCAGTTGCTGTTTCTTTGTACTTTCACTCTTTCCTTGTTTTTTCTTTCTTTTTGTGCATCAGAACAAACTTGGATAAAGCAACAAAAAGGAACATTAGCAATGTTCAGCTCAGATGGTGCCTCTATAGGCACAGAGATGAAGGAACTTCTATGACATGTCTGTTTTACTTGTTTGGTCTCATGCTCCGTCACACTTCTTTTCTCTTCTGTCATTACTTTTCCTGAGTCATCGTGGTTGTTGTGTGACATGATGCAGTAAATGTTACATGGTTCTCCCACCAGGAAGGGGGGTCCAAAGTTAATTTTGCTGTTTTTTTGTGCCAATAGCAAGAGCAAAAACCACAAGAGCTGGACAGCGCTTCCTAAAAATAATCCTTTGTGTTCCTATATGGTTATGCAGTAACACGCCATGGCCATGGTTAGGGGAACATCATGGACGTTGTTAAAACAAACCATCGTTTTTGGTCTCAAGGACTGCACATCCAATTGACATAGATTATTTTAAACTCCATGCAGCACTGGAAGAAAGTCAGAATATAAAAAATATGTGTTCATAAACACGAAGGAAAATTTTCTCTTCTGTGTCATTTTTCTGCGACGCCAGATAGGACCGAGCCTAGAAATGAATTTACTTAGCAGGCCTGTCTAGCTACCTTCTGCTTAAACTCATTAACTATTCCCAAAGGTCTCGGGAGCCAATGAGATCAGCCTACCCTTGTACAGTGTCTCTAAGTGGGCTTAAAGCGTTGGCGACAGAGCTGTGATGTTGTAGTCTGGACGGTAAACAGCATTCGTTTTTTGGGGATTGTTTCTTCGGGATTGTGGTGGATGAGGCCCATCTCATTTACAAATGCTCTAACGATAAAGGAAGCTATTCAGGAAGTATTGTAAACATGGCTATTTACATCTGTCAAACGTTAAAATGAACCGTTACGTTTTTTTTTTTATTGGTTGATTATTGGAGCACATCAGTTATTCTCAAATTCTGTTTGCAAAAACAAAAGCAATCGTTAGATTCCATTTTCATTAAACTGCCATCTCTCCATCAAACTCTTCTCCACAACACTCTCCCGTTGACTCTTTTGCGTTGCTATGAATATGTCGCCTTATTGGTTGCTCTGATTGCTTGCAGCTGCACGCTAACCAGCTGCGTGCAGAGGCAGTTTGAGCAGCAACTGTTTGTTCCTCCTCCTGGATGAGGGGGCCCTATGACTCGTCAGATCCTACATCTGTCTAGATGTGGGTCTGATCTATCAGTCCAGTCTGGACAATCATCAACCTCCTTATGAGCGATGTGTTAAAGTGCACTGTACAATTACATTTTCAGTATTGCATGTTGGCGTTTCCAGCTTCTGCAGCAACCGTAACCATAGCGATGTTATACAGGCCCTCAATGGCATCTATGTACATTGCTGCCTAAGGCTGCAGCTTTCAAGAGAGTAGTATTTGGAAGACCACCTTTAATCTTTAAAACTGTCATTAATTAAAACCAAATTTTTGTCTCATTTAAACTAGCGAGTTTACCTTTACGAAACAGACTTCCTGTTAGTCTTGTTTTTAATGCTTGTGCTGTTCCTTCCTATAGGCCTGCATGTATATTTGCTACCTGGTGTTGTGTGGTTATATTATGTTATTTCTTCCTGGAATACGGTTTTAACAGCATTTGTTAGTAGATATATTACTTCACTGTCTCAGTACCCAGAGAGACGCGTGCAGGTACAGCCCTCCTGTCTATCCAGAAAGACACCCAGGACAGCATCACCATCAGCATGGTAGGAAAGTACGTCTGAAGCATGAAGAAGAAGATGTGCCTCCTTAGAATGAAGTTTATGTAGAGTCGGTTGTACCAACCTGAAACGGAGTGAAAAAGAAGAAAACTGAAGACAAAAAAATAACTATCCACCAAAAGCAATTTAATACATAATTTGGGCCATCCTAAGTTAAAAAATATAGCTAAATTTATGAGAATAAGTACATAAATCATTCTGCAGAATACTTTTGAACAGTTTCTTGCACATTGTTTTCAAAGCCATGATACACGTGTTAATGTGGTCCTGACATATAAACTAATTCTTCACTTGCTTGTGAATCTGAAATGCAGCTTAACAAGGAGCTTCATGCTCCTAATTCTTTAAGTAATATTACAACTTTAATCTTTTTTATTGTAAAAAGATTGTTATATTCTTGTACTATTATGACTTTTAGTCTGATAGATGTTTTGTTCCCATCAAGCTCCGTCTTAGGACTGTATACCATGTGAAAAAAAGATAAACCTGGAACTAAGCTGACAGTAGCAGAGCTCCCTATGAGAGCTGTGCCTGAGCAAAGTTAAGCAACGCTGCAAAGAGGAGTGATTCAGGATTCCACCATTACCGAGTGTCGTATGGAAAATAACGGCTTCAAGTTATCGCTGCTGAAGGTGGTCTTACAGGGTCTTGACTCATCAGGTGCATTTAGTTTTTTAAATGCTGTTATTGCAAGTTGTCTTAGTGTTTTTTTTGTTAAATGAACAGTGACACGGGGTAATTTGTCATGTGTTACTGGTTATCTGAGGACATATTCATCAAATTTTATAAGCTTGGTAAATACAGGCGTAATCTCTGAGTCATCCAGC
The DNA here is from genome assembly GCA_037176975.1 of Arrhamphus sclerolepis. Taxonomy (NCBI): domain Eukaryota; kingdom Metazoa; phylum Chordata; class Actinopteri; order Beloniformes; family Hemiramphidae; genus Arrhamphus; species Arrhamphus sclerolepis. The sequence continues at coordinate 5,822,972 of JBAMYA010000006.1, forward strand.
TCAAAGTAATTCTCAAAGGTTTTAACCAAGGCAACCAGACTTCTTTTTCTGCTTGGAAATATTTGAGCTCTGAGGAAGCCTTCTGCATGGAAGAAGAAGCATCTTCCAAATATAAGAAAAATTAATTTCACTTGCCTTGATTCAACTTTGAGAGTTGCATAAAACCTCAGAACAGAATGAGAGGGTACTTGGTGCTTTTCATGACTGTTTACACCCACTTTTTACTGCATTTTAATGTTGTTTCTTGGGAGTTTTTTTTTTTTCCTGATAAAACATTTTTATTTAGTTATATTTAGTCATTTAGAAGTTTCATAGAGATGCCATTTGAGCATTTCAGTATAATAAATAAGACGATGTCTTATATATCATATACATGCACATATGTACACTGTATATGAAAGGAAGAGTGGGGTTCAGGAGCTCTCTGGTTGTTTCAAAAATGGATGCAGCTCAGAGGGCCCCGGGACTCCTGCTTCACATACCGGTGCTGCTGTAGAAGGAAAGCCCAAAGGAAGGCTGGAAGTCTTCAATAAAAAACTGAGAGAGCAAGATCTCATCAGTCCTTAATGAATCGTTCCCGTTCTTCCAGTAGAGCATGAGGTCGTTCTCATTGTAAGCATCTTCAAGAGAGGAGAGAAGGGGGTTGGGATGGATACCTTCATGTTACCTCTCTTAGAAGAACCATGAATGTTTTTTCTCAGAGGAGAGGAGAGAGCTCACACAAACGGGAATCTCAACCTTCCTCTGAGACCAGACAAGCAGGCCAAAATCTGTATGACAAGTCATCTTTACTCTAAAAACCAACCAAACCAGAACACAACCATTGATCATATAGACACAGCACCCAGGCACACATTTACGGTTTGACTTATTTCCTCTTTGCTAACAGTATACACTGCTGGTTATTGTGGGTTAATCAGGTGCATAGCCTGCTGTGTGTAACATTCTCAAAGGCAAGCTAACATTCTCTAGTCATTATCTTTAAACCACGAAACTGAACACTATCAAAGCTTGTGTAACATGTTTACCAGCAAAACAAGTCAAGCACTTAATGCAGGAATTAACAGTATTTTTCAGGATAAACAGCGGACATCCAATCAGACGAGCGGCACTGACCCAACTCTAGCTTCATACTTACAGCTCTCCAGCTCCAAAGAGCAGTTCTGTGTGTCCAGAGGGAAGCTACTGAAGTCCATTGAACAAAGTGCAGTCACCGTGACCCTAAAACAGAGCTTATAGTTAAAATGAAGTCCCACATGATTAAAGCACATAGCTTGTTGCTCCCTGCTATAACAGCCAAGTCTCAAAACTTCAGTTGCATCCAAGTTAGTGGGAACAGGTAAGATAAAGGACAGACAGCCTCACTGACAAAATTATCCTTCAAATGTATAATTCAACCGCAATAATACAAACAATGTTGGCTGACCTTGGTTACATGATGTTTAGCTAAAATGAATTAGGAAATAGACTTGTTTTACTAGTCTAGAAGTGTCCCTGTTAGCACTACCTTCTAACACTTCTAACTATTTTAAAACTGCCTGCCAACTAGTGTACTGAAATTAGGTCTTAACCTCTTGGGCCCCACCACTATTTTGTAGCAAAAGCGCCTAAAATGACATACCCAAATTAAAATGACTGTAACTTCTGAACCGTTTGC
>JBAMYA010000006.1:5829185-5855212 GCA_037176975.1 Arrhamphus sclerolepis
TCATCTGCTTCACCTGGTCTCCTCCCTATATATACCCTGCACCGACCCAGCAACATTGTGTTGTATTGTTTCATATGTGAATACTAACACCACTCTGACTTTTGTGCGTCACAACGCATACCTTTATCCTAAAGATTAAATCCTTCTTGTTTTTGCAAAGTCTGTGCTTGTGTCCGCCTTTGCTCATGCCTGACAATCAAGTCTGTGTTACACCATGCTTTAATGTGCGTCTGGATGCTGGATGCTTTCAGAGGAAGTCTGACAATGGAAAATCTTTGTTTTAAATGTGTAACCACTGTAATAACAATACGCTCATGGTGTTTCCCTCAGATAAATTAATCAATTTAAGAGAAAGAAATTCTCCATGGGTAATTTCACAAAAGAGATCATTCATGTTTCAGAGTTTACACAGTAAATGCCATGTGGGAAAAATTTTATAAATGATGACGTCCCATTGTCCTTGAAGGCAGCACAGAGCAGCGCCACAGCTGACAGAAACTGATGAGAAGAAGAACATTACAGTTGCAGACCTCGCATGTTTTTAATGTTGCAGACCACAGTTTTTTTGCAAGTAGTTCAAAATTTAAACTGGTATTGTTCTGCCTCTTTAGTGTAAACTTTGCCTTCAAGCAAATGCCCCCAAAGAATATCAGCACCCCCCTTTTGAAAATATTGCTGGCAGCCACCCCTTTCATCCTCCCAACACCCCCCAGGGGGCAGTACCACCCCCGTTGAGAAACATTACCTTAGAGACTGTGGCTGGAGCAGAATCAGACAAGACATCGATCACCTTGAGGAGAAGATGGGGTGATGGCTGGGACCATGGAGCACGCGACATAAACTGCTGGGGCCGTGATTCTGACGGAGGGTGTGGAGCATCACAACAATTAGTTATGTGGCTTTCTTTGTTGAAAAAGCTTTTAACTCTGTAGTCTCTTAGACCACCTCCTAGTTATGCTGCTATAACCCTAGGTGTCTCCATTACCAGGAACAGCCTTGAAATAAGGCCTTCAGGAACCTTTGTGGGGTGAAAAACATTCCTGTTGTGGAACAGGTACCTGATAAAATTCTGGGTTGGGGGATGGTGGTGTTGACTCAGTGACTGGGTATGATGTGGGCAGGCGATGATGTCATTCATCCACCCGATGTCCACTTCACATAAAAGTTGTCTCTTCTCTTTGAACGCCATCATTATGCATTATAAGACAGAAAACAGAAACACTACAATCCCCTTTAGCTCTGCCAATATTTTCGTGAGATTTCACCTCTTTTCCTCTTGTATTTCTTCATTTTTGCTGATATCTTCTTTTTTTGACTTCCTTATTAGTCCTTCCTCTGTCATATCTCCACTTCCTAACCCTAACAATAACAACAAAAGAATTGTTTTCACTTCCCCTCTCACTACACAGGCCTTACTGAAATGACTTAATAGTTGTTTTCTTTATGTCTTTCTTTTAACCACCATGGCTTGCAGCTTTCTGTTTATGTCAACAATCTTGAAGCTATTCAGAATTAATAAAATGCCATTAAAAAAAGTAAATTAAGCGAAAATTGGGAATTGCAAAGGGAGGAAAACAGGTGGAGGGGAGTAGAAACATTTGGAAGACAACAAAGAAAGTGGTCTGAAGTTCAGAGTGATGACAGAGTTACAATTAACACAGCTCAGAAGTCAAGACAAACATAAAAATTACAGCCCCAGGCTATAACAGCTGGCCCTCAAAGCACTACTGCCTCCATGTAATGATTAAATTTGTTACCTTATGGTTTTATGTAATGCGGTACCAAAAATATTCCCTCCCCTGCAGTTGTCATAGATTTCATATAGCTATGGAGACCAAAGCTGTTTCTTTGAACCAAGCTGTAAATATATTTCCAGGCTCCCTCTAGGAGCCCAGTGAGGGTGTAGAGATGGTCCAGGGTTCCACGGCCAGAATGGGACTCATATTGTTCCTCCTGAATCTGAGGTTCCACAATCAACTGTGCTCTTTTCTCCAGTCTGTTATAAATATAAGTCTGTTGGATATTTTTACATGAAGGTCAGTGGAAATTGAGTCAGTGGTCGGTCAAAGAACTGCAATTACATTCACTTCCCAATTTGCATCAGACTAACAAGGTGGAGCAGTCCTGTGGTAGGGATGGAGGAGGGACATCAGTGTCCAACAGAGGAGGAGCTAGGTGGTGAGAGTTATCAGTTATATTACAAGTATTCTCAGAAAGCAGTCAGAGCTGCAGCTCTGTGCAGGTGTCTCAAGATGGAAACACAGGACAGAGAGGTCCTCTGCTTTCCTCATCTTCCCAACATCTCCTGCAGGAAACCAGCATCTTCCTTGTCTGAATTTCTGCTCCTTCGTGTTTTGCTGACCTTCATCTCTGTGATCACAGTGGTTCTCAACCTGCTTGTCATCATCTCAGTCTCCCATTTCAGGCAGAGATTACAACTAATTTGTCTATGAGCTGGTAGTAAATAATGTTGCATCAGTCATGCTGTCCTGACCGACTGCTTGTGCACAGAGCAATGTCATATAGCTATTTGATTCATCAGAACATATTCCCTTTTGTTTTCTGCTTGTTGGCTTAACTATGTTTTTTTTTTCTTTCTTTCCAGGCAACTCCACACTCCCACTAACATCCTCCTCCTCTCTCTGGCTGTCTCAGATTTTCTCATTGGTCTTCTGCTCATGCCAGCAGAAATCTTTCTAACCACAAACTGTTGGTCTTTTGGTGATGTTTTATGTTCTTTATATTTTTACATGCTTTTTATTATAACTTCTGCCTCCACAGGACACATGATGCTGATATCAGTCGACCGCTATGTGGCAATCTGTTACTCTCTGCATTACCCAACAAGTGTGACCGAAAGAAGAGTTCAAATCTGTGCTTGTCTGTATTGGCTCTATTGTGTTTTCTATGGTGGTTTTAGTTTAAGGGACAACCTGACTCAACCGGGAAAGTACAATTCCTGTTATGGAGAATGTATGATTTTTATTGACTACATAACTGGAAAGGTTGATCTTGTTATCAGCTTTATTATTCCCATAACTGTAATTGTAGTTTTGTACATGAGAATTTTTGTGGTGGCTGTGTCTCAGGCTCGTGCCATGCGCTCTCACATTGCAGTTGTCACACACCAGCATTCAGTGACTCTGACTGCAAGGAGGAGTGAGCTGAAAGCTGCCAGGACTCTTGGTGTTCTAGTAGTTGTGTATCTGATATGCTTCTGCCCCTTTTACTGTATCTCTTTCGCAGGTGATGTCATCTTGGATACCCCTTCTGCATATTTTGCTTATTATCTGTTCTATTTTAACTCGTGCATAAACCCTGTGATCTATGCACTGTTCTACCCTTGGTTCAGAAAAGCAGCTAAACTCATTGTCACTCTTCAAATACTGCAGACAGGCTCTAATGAAGCCAAAATATTGTAGAAAATTTGAATCTGTGTGATCAAAGATTTTGTTGTCAAAGTACATGTTCTAGACAATAGAGTAATAGATATAGAAATCATTTTCTCATCAGTTTAATTATGTGTCAGGTTTATAATCACACTGCTGCCTCTTGTTATTAATAAGAGTGTAACGAGTCAGGTCATTAGGTTTAGATGACTTTTAAACTGGTAGACGCAACCTTTTGACGACTTACCAGACTAATTACAGAGTCATCAGTTGTTCTGCATTTTTCATTATGAAAAAAATATCATTCACATCTTTTGTTGTTGTTGTTTTTGTTTTGTTTTTTAACTCAAAACATGCTTTAACCCATTCAAAAACAAATATACCAGGGCTGAAATATGAAGACTTTTTTTTTATTTTAATGTGGTACAATAGAGCTTGACTGCTTTCTCTGGTCTCATTATCAACATTATGGAGAGTAATCATATTTTAAGCAGGGAAGCACACAAGATTATAGAGGGGCAGGGGCTCAAAGTCAGAAAAGGGCAGCATGTGTGTGATTTTTTTTTTTTCTTTGTCCTTTACACAATATGGAAATTAATGACAAATTAAAAAATAAAGTACTTATTGAAAACTTTCGAAATGTGATCCGCCGTAAACATGGTGGATTTTATTTTGAAACCTAACTTGGTGTTTTATTTTGTATTTTGTACATGATTTTCTGTCCCTGCACGATGTGCTCTGTGCTGAAATAGAAGCTGACACATCGACTAAAAATAGAGCGTTTTTCTGAAATATTACCCATATTTAAGTACACTGAATAAGTGGACGGCTCATGCCGGCTCATCTGCCAGCGACACATCACTGCTGTTCACAGACAAATACAGTGAAACCAGATTCACCCCACCTTCTCCCAAGTTTTATCTGCTATTACTATTTTTTACTCCAAGTTAATGGAGGTCTGAGCTCATCTCAAGTCTGCCCTGCCTTTCAGGCCCCGCCCCCAAACATACACCAAAAAAAAAAAAAGAAACTGTGGCAAAACCCCCCCAAACACCGGGTGCACCACACTATTTGAGAAGCACTGGTTAGTTTTAAGGAAGCTGGGCTGAGGGGGGACCATCCACCCTTCACGCCCCAAACCTTTTTTAATGCACCCGGCCTACACTTACACCTAAACATAATCTTGTGGTGGCCATGGGGTGTCTAGACCATGATTATTTAAGTGTACATATGTATATATATATATATATATATATATATATATATATATATATCTCTTGAAAAGGTTTCACCAGATCATGGCATTTCCCATTACTATACATTGTATGCAGAAGAAGAAAAAAAAAAAAACAATCTGTATTTCATCAAGGATATGATACTTGGTTTATTTGTTGTGATCTGTGAGTGATGAGGACCCAAAATCCAAGGGATCAAGAGGTAGCAGATCCTGTAGCAGTCCAGGGCTGTACACTGCCTCCCCTGGCCAGCTGGGGCGCCTGAGGGGATGGGGAGGACCTGGCTGGAATAATGTGATCCTCCCACGTAGTACCTCCATCCAGGGAAACCCCTCCCCTTGGGTGAAAAGAAGGGCCTGCTCACTGCTCACTCAGGTATAGAAGGAGACCTGAGCCCAGTTCAGGGCTCTCTCGGGTTTGGCAGAGGGGGTGCAATGCCCAGTACTGCAACTATTATATGAGCACTGGGTGATATAAAATGGTGAAAAAAATGTAAAAAAAAAATAGTGGGAAAATAAAAAGCAATAAATAAATAAATAAATAAGAAGTAGCAGATATCTCACAAAAGTTCAATACAAGAAGGTTTTTCTAGGACAGGGACTCCAGAACACAAAACAAATCCAGAACCATAGCTTAGAAGAAGGGAGCAAAAGCCAGGCAGAACAGGCTTCAAAGTCCAGGGGCCGCCAACAGTAGCAAAAAATGGGCAGACAGAAATCAACCCTTAGAGCAGTGGTTCTCAACCTTTTTTGGGCCAGCGTCCCCCTATCCATTATCCAGGTCCCTTACTGCCCTCCATCAAATAAGATATAATAATAACTTGCATTTATATAGCACCTTTGATGGAACCCAAGGTTGTTTTACAAGGTTGAGATAAATGAAAACTAGTCCGGGAAATCCAGAGAGAAGAGCTATGTTTTGAGGTGTGCTTTGAAACTGTGGAGAGTGGGGGAATTGGATTTCAGGAGGGAGAGAGTTCCAGAGGGTGGGGGCAGCCACACTGAAGGCCCTGTCCCCAAAGGTTTTTTAGACGGGTACGGGGGATGGAAAGGAGCCCAGCATCATAAGAGACTGCAGGTTTCTGGAGGAAGTGTGTTGGTGAAGGAGGTCAGACAAGTATTTGGGGGCAAGAGAATGGAAGGATTTGTAAGTGAGTAGGAGAAGTTTATACTGCATACGAAACTTGACCGGGAGCCAGTGGAGGTTGATGAGGGTGGGGGTGATGTGCTGCCAGGGCTTGGTGTAAGTGAGAACCCTGGCAGCAGAGTTTTGCATGTACTGGACTATAAGGAAAAGGAAAAACAATAGATACATTTTTTGATGAAAATGCATGTAAAATGAAAAGGAAAAAGCAATATATATATATTCTTTGACGAGAGTGCATGTATAAGGCAAACAAAAAACTAAATATATATATTTTTGATGAAAATGCATGTTTAGTGAAAAGGAAAAAACAAAATACATATTTTTTTGATGACAGTGCATGCATAAAGAAAAGGAAAAACAAAAAATATATATTTCTGCTTTTATTTTTAATTATGTCAGTTCTGGTCCTCCATAGTGCAACACTTCAGTCCTTCAGGTTGGAAAATGGAATTTATTTGACCACAAGGTGGCGCTATGTGTAGATGTGTAAAAACCACTGCCAAACTTTGCATCAAAATGTCCATAAATAAATACCTAAATACAGCAAATACTGCCATGTTTCTGCTGACAAGTTATTTTCTTCCTGTCTGGTGCAGCAATGGAGACCAGAACGGCTTCACACAGATACAACGGAACCGGACTTGTAGAAGGTGGACTTGAGCTTCACAAAGACATGAACCCCTCTGCTTCGCAGTATCACGGAGAACAATGTGGTACTGAAAGTGACGGACAGCAACCGCAGCTTGAAGCGCAGGATGAGCAGAGAGGCAGCGTGCCGAGGACAGCAAAGGACTGCGATGCGACTCCACCACCAGAGTCTGAAGCGAAACCAGTACAGAAACCAGCAGGAGCCCTCGAGGAGGGAAACGATGGGTCGCAGTCCTGTGACCCTGGAAAGGATGGAGCTGACAACAATGAACTTTATTCACAGTAATAAAAGACCAGACTTATGGTTTGATGTATGAAAACTAAAGCAATAAGCAGTTTGGGCTTTCCCCCCCCCCATACTTTTAAAAATAAAAATAAACGTATATATTAATTCTAATGTGTTCTTGTTTGTCCAGCTTGGCCATAAGTGTTTGTGAAGATACAGTTCCAGGCATGGGTTCTGTGCTCTGTTATTCCCCCGCCCCCCTCCCGCTTTGTATGTAAATGCACAAGAAAATCTTTAAAAATCTGCTGGAGTAAAAACAGATTACAGTTAATCATGTGAAACATGTTATCAGCCTCGAAGCCTCACCCACCTTGTTTTGAAGTTTTAAAAGGACCACTTTAACAGAGTTTGGTCATCTAGATTAACTCTGCAAACAGACACAATCTGGATTTTATTAGCTTTGGTGAAATAATTTTATGACTCATTTTGCCTTTAGCTGCCACAAGAAACGATCTGAGGAGTCTTCCAGCTTCGGGTTCTCAGGTGTTGATGCAACTGAAAGAATGAAAAGCAGAAAGTGCAACTAAAGTATACAAGACAGAGGAGTCAGCAGGACTGCCATCCATTTTTGGAGATTTTCACAACTGATGCAACTTTAGTTCCTGGTTAATGAGCGGGACACATGAGACTTTTCACGCGATGACTCAGACTTCCCTACAGTTACCAGTGATGGTCCTGCACCCCCTCTCCCACAATCTGACACCAATTTCTGTTCCATTCTTTTCCCTTGTTCTGTACTTTTTCCACGGGCACTCAGAAGAGCCCGACACATGGTTTCAGTCTACAGTTTGAGAAATGCCTGCACATGCAACACTTCACAGGAAATCTTTATATGGTTTCGTTCAAATCATACCTTTTTTTGTGTGTGTTTACTTTTAGACAGGAAATTGTGCAACATTCCTGCGCTGTGTAACAATCAAGTTTTTGTTTTTTGGAAATAAAATGTAAGTGTCCCAAAAGAGGCCCTCTTGTGATTTATATGTGTCATTTTACTTTCCTGAAGCTGTATGAAATGTGTGAGGGAAGGGAGTGGGCAGACTTGTGAGTGCGTGTGGTTTAATGACAAAGACCCCGGCTCTGTATCTGGAAGTAATCATGTCGTCCAGGCTGTGCTCCACAGCCCCCTCCCTATGATGTAATTGGAGTTTTTTTTCATGATGGTTGAGGATGGTTTTCAAGGGGTTTTGGGGATTTTTTTTCCCTCTCCTCCTCCAAAAGTAACGTTTCATTCATTCTATCTGTGAATTTCAGTGATTATATTTGTTTCAGATGGAGAGTCAGATCCACCCCATGTGGCAGTGAAGGTACTTTCTTTGACTTTAGGATTTTTGCTGTTTTTTTTTTTTTTTTTTTAATTCTCAGATAGTTGTTGAGGGGGAGTGTAGATTGGCCCAGTTTCAAACACAGCAGCGGGGCCTCCTCCCTCCTCCTACTCATATACTGCTGAAACAACAGTCTAAAAGTCAACATCTTTTATAACTTTGAGCACCCACTTTTGCTTTTTCTTCTTTAGAAACAACACAGCGTTGGAGGGCTCCAGTATGTGGTGGTGAAAACCTGGCAAAGTCAGTTGATTTTTTTTTTTTTTTTTTCGTTTTTCCTGGGAACAATTTGACTAAACAGCCAGAAACTGTTGGCGGCAGATCTGGTTCATTTGGGAATTTTGAAAAAGAAGAACGGGAGAATGGGCACCATCACATGACAAGTGCAGATTTGCAGTAATTCACTCGGGATCTGTGTGCCGGAATATGATCTAATGATCACATGATATTGATCAGTGTGAGGTTCAGCGTGAGATCAGAAACAGCTACAGAAAGAAACACAAACCTCTTGGTAAATGAGATTTAAAATAATTCCCCCTTAAAATCTCAACAGCCTGCTGGCAACGCCACTCCAGTCTTTCCCGTCTGCTCGTTTACATTCGCGCATATTTGAGCAGTTCTCCGTCCAACCACAGAGGGCAGCAGCTGCGTCTCATGCTTGCAGAAAAGTAAACACATCAGCGATCCTCCCTCCTCCTCATCATCTTTCTCCCCCTCCTCCCCATCTGGGTTGAAGGTGGGAGGGGTGAGGGTCTCCTGTCTGAACCTTTGTCATGAAAAGAGTTTGTTCTGCTGCTTCAGTGACTGACAGAAGGAGCCGTTCAGCTGCTGCAGACGATCGTCAGACCAGAGACTCCATCCACCATGTAACTGGGACAGAACTGTAACTGTAACTGGGACAGAAAGCAAAGGTCAGTGTGATTTCTTTCTGCGCAGGACGACCCTTCACTTCTTGCAGTGTTTTTTTTCACTCAAACAGCGATGCTCCTGATAAGTCACACGGCTGCATCAGTGATCACTGATCACCAGTCTTGCACTGGTGATCTACACTGGTATTAATAACTTAAAGTTTTTTTTGTGTATGTGATCCACAAATGAATTATTTTCATTTAAAGGTTTTCCACTCATAGTGGCACTGTTTATTGACCTATCACAAAAAAAAAGCCTCGGATTAAATCAGATCTCACTTTCTGTCATTACTAAGTTATTTAATTACAAGAAAAATCTAATCTGTATACATTTAGTTTATACTTTTAAAGTAACAAACACACTATGAAAGCCATTTTTCTCAGTCTAGACGAGTATGTAAGAGTAATAGTAGTTTTGTATTCTGTAATCCAATTAAAAAATCCTCTTCATGTGTAATCTGCTGCTGCTCACCTCCTTCAGAAAGATTTTAATCACATTCCTGTTTGTCTGCTCAGTTTTTCTGTCTAGAGTTACATTAAAATATAGCGATTTAAAAAAAAAAAAAAAAAAGAATATGGTGATTACTTAAGGTTATTTCATACTTGCAGCTTTTTTACTTTAGTACTTTTTATATTTGGGGATTAATTTTTTTTTCTGATGAGCAGGCAAATGGCTTGTTTGTTTGTTTTTTATTTGTTTTATTTTTTTGCATTGAAATTAAAATATTCTTTATCTGATCAGTGAGTTGGACGCTGCGTTACCTAAAACAGCCTTATCAGAGGCCATTTCTGAAACTGTTTGAGTGGTTTTTTTTTTGTTTTTTTTTTTTGTTTTGTTTTTTCTTGTTTTGCACCTCCCTGCTGACCTGAAGTCTGAGTGATGCAGTAACACCCGTCACTCTTCACTAGAGGTTGAGGTTTTCTCCTCCCCTCGCTCTTGTTTTCTTTTTTTTTTTCGTCTTTTAGGAGCTCTGAAGAATGAACTCATGCTGACTGGATATGAGTGCGTAAGAGGATACCCTACTTCCTGTAGGCCCTTTCTGCAGACAGCAGGACCTGAAAATCTTAGCTCAGCCTTCTGTGTGTGTGTGTGTGTGTGTGTGTGTGCGTGTGTGTGTGTGTGTATTCAGGACACAGTAACATCTCACTTTCTTCATATCACTGAAGCTAATCATATCCTCACTGAAGGTGATGTTTGTGTTAATGGTCTGGAAAGTTTGGTTTTATTGATTGAGTTATCTGTTTCAGTTTTTTGTTTTTTTTATCTTTATGTGCCTCTGGAGCAGCTTGGGTCTGGCTGTAATAATCATCCAGTCTACTGATTAGTGACCTCATTTAGCTTTTATGCAATAATGTGGCAAAAGCCCTCAAGTTAATCTGATAAAATGACTCAAAACAAACAAATGAGAAATAATGATATACTCTAGAGTAAGATGAAATGAACAAATGAAACAAGAAAATGGTTAATTGTCAATGGACTAATGAGTTTAGCATGAGTTTCAGGACTGAGTCCAGGTTTTTACCCGACCTCGGTGAATATGGGGCTCTGAGGAAACGCTTTGAACGACTAGTCATGAGTCTGGAACTAAAACATGATTAAGGTGCTGCTTTATAGTCTTTATTGGGAGCACTGGGCTAGACATAAAAACTTTCCTCTGCATCTGTTTTAGTACTAGCACTTTTGGAAAGTTTCTTTTTTTTTTTTTTTCTATATGCACATCTGGAATATCTGCTGAAAATGAAGCCATTGTTGTATAGATTTTTTTTTTAGGATAAGTCACTTTTCGATTAAACAGCATTATTGTTCAGAATCACAATAACAGCAACAATTATACTTAAGTTTAATATTCCAGCAGGTTAAATTATTAATCTATTTTTAAGAGGTATAGCTCTTTGGACAGCAGAAGTTACTATATTTTAGGGGCTTTTTAAAGTTCTGCACTGACCTATGAGATCTTTAATGATGTCTGTAATACATCTGTTTGTCTTTAGATGTTTAGTCTGGACTGAAGATATTCAGAGTTGATTTTATTATTGCCGAGACACTCATTTAGTTTATCCATTTTCATGGAAGAATCAAAGAGTAAAAACCTTCCTTGGGGTTATAACATAGTTGGCCGTTTGTGTGTAGATACACATAAATGACATGGTTAGTGTGCATCTATATATTTTACTAAGACGTGGAATAACTGACGCTTTGTACGATCTTTCAAACCAAATTATCATTTAAATGTTGTTTTTTAGCAACATTTCACTGTCAGAGTGTGGGTGAGCAGTTTGTCTGGAAAATATTTATACGTCTTTCACACATTTTTAAAATGTGTCTTACAATTGGACTAAAAAGAGACAAAAAAAGAAAAATCCAGATTTATGCCAAAATGACCACGCGCACGTTTTACTCGATGGATGGTGACAGTGTAATTGTGAGGTTTTACAATGTGTTGATAGTTTAGAAGTGATTTGTGTATTTCTGAATCATGCAATATGACTCAAAATGGGTAAAAAAAAAATCTGAATCAGAGCTTGAGCATAATGAACACCACAAGGCGTCTAAAACAGCATCTGCTAGCATGTGCCGCTCACTTTCGTATTGATTTCTTTTCACCCAGAGGTCCCAGCTGAATCCTGCACCCTTGACTCAGATCCATCAGGGAGGGAGGGGCCATCGTGATGAACAGCATGCTTCCTCAAAGAAGTGCTGTCGCCACAATGGGCTACGGATCAGGTAGGACCACATTTGTTTGTTCTATGTTTGCTTGAATCTTCTAGACTGACTGTCCTAATTTTCTCAGTCAGCTCTGAAATCAACAGTCATTTACAGAAGTCCAGTATGCAACTCACATCTGACTCTGAGTTCGAATGAGTCCAAACATGGCTAACATCCTCCAGGATGTCATCAATTAGGAACTTTATGAATAAAATTTAGGGCGTTATATTGGCGGCCTGACATGAACTGAAAGCTGGAACAAAAGCACAAGTCATTAGTTTTGTGAAGACCTTGATGACAAGCTGATGGTGATCCGGTCATATGAATCAGATAAACATCTAAAACATGCAGGGAAGAGGATCCTGAGGACCAGGACTGAAGACCACCGCCTCAGTTAATTAGTAGATATAAACTAAGCAAACAGGCTTTGGTCATCAAAGTTGAATAATCGTCTCAGAACACAGATTATAATTCAATATAAGGTAGACAGGCATGCCACTATTCGTTTAAACTATCACTCATTATTTTTATAGTATTTTAACAGGCTGTCACATTTAAATAAATGTTGTTTAATCAGTAATTCGAATCACTTTGAAGGCCTGTAATCAGTTCATAAAGCTCGTGTTTGTGTGGTATTTGTGGAAGCTCTGCAGCAACAAGTGAACTGTAATTATTTGCGCTATATATTTAGCATCTTGCCATCCTGATTCAGACCCTCTCCCCACTCTGCTCGCTCAAGTATTTGGTTGTCCTCAGATTTCTGTTCCAGTCGAGACTGTGATGTATTCTGCCTTGTCTCAGCACACCAGCATTCTTCCATTTTTAGAAGAGACTCGACCACTGATTGAGCCAGTGTTTGTATTGGGCTCAGAACTGTATGAGCGTACATTCTTGTCTGGTTTTCACCCCTCTTACTCAGCACATAGGTGGTAGAACATCTTTTAGCAGATCTGCTGTTTGTGGGCTTAAAGGGGTAACATTAAACCTGGTTGTTTTATTAAGTCAAAAACGGGAGAAAATTTCACGCTCTGTCAACCGTCTCTTTCTTGACAGACTGTGTGAAGATTGAGCATAGCAGCAGTGGCTCGGTGGGTGGGACGTTGCTGAGGGGCTCCCGCTCCAAAGCAGAGCTTCAGGAACTGATGGAGACGCTGCAGCGCAGGAAGAGCGCTCTGGAAGCCAGCCTCAGGGCAGCAGAGTGCAGCCGCAAATACCTCAGTGTGCCTTCATCTGTTGGAGCCCAGTCCTCCAGGCCGCTGTCCATCCTCAGCAATGCAGAGCGACCTCCATCTGCCTCCAGAAACTTTTCTTACATCACCAGCAGCAGTGTGCCTCCGTCACCACGTCAAGGCGAACGCCAGCTTAACTCTAATGGTTTGCTCCGTAATTCCCACTCTCGTCACCAGTCACAGGACAGTCTGCTGTTCTCTAACGCAGAAGATGGAGGCTCCCTCCTCTCCTCCTATGGGGAGCCAGTACCCCGTTCTCCCAGAGTGAAAAGTGGTGCAGCTAGCATGCCATCCAGCCCTCGAGTAGGTCGCAGGCTCTACTCCCAAAACAAAGCAGGAGGAGACGCCAGGCAGAGGAAGTACTCCACTGGCTCCCTCAACAATCTGGGGATGCACAGCCGTTCTTTGCCACGTCTTCACAATGCAGCAGAACCCCCCACTCTGTCTCTGCCTTCTCGTCACTCAGTGGGGTCCCATCGAGCAGTGGTGTCAGCAGGACAGAGGCGCAGTCTTTCCTCCCTTGAGCAGCCCCCAGATGTGACAGTACCAGCGAGCATGCCCAATACGCCCAGACGGTCCAGTCTGGCTTCTCTGAGCTCTCTCGGCGTAGAGATTGATGGGTCAGGCTTTGACTTGAGCTTTGGAGAAAGACGGTTGTCCTTTGGGAAGAACACTCTGAGTCCAGGACAGAGGGTCGGAAGCATCAGCTCTCTGAATGGCAAAGAGGAGCTAAGAGACTACCACCAGCACCAGAGAGACGAGCGCCTCAGGGAGCAGAAGGTGCAGCGACTGGTTAGTTTTTCTCACTTTAACAATCTGTAAACAGCATTTTTAAGATGAACTGATATACGGTTACATGACCGGTCTCACATCTCTTGTGTGCAGGAATGCCAGCGTCTCGAGACCATCCTAAACTTGTGCACTGAGCTGGGACAGGTGGCGAGAGAGCCAACAGGATCAGCTGTTTCTGACCTGCAAAAGATCAATAAGGAGTTGGAGAAGCTGCAGGTGTCAGATGATGAGTCTGTGTTTTCTGACTCTCCCAGCAGCACCGCTCCAGAGCGTCAGCAGAGCAGCTACAGAGAGGTCAGATCCCACTCGCCCGCCATCAGCCTGAACAGCAGTGCAGCGTCTCCTTCTACGCATCACAGAGCTAAAGTAAGTCAAACACATGTTCTTTGACAAATGCAAAGCCAAAGACTGTAAGACTTTTCTATTTTGTGTTCAAACGTCGTTGAACGCTCACCTGTTCTGGGGTTAACCCAAAGCTAAGAGCTCCAACACCTAAAAACCTTCTTTAATATATATAATATTCATATTTTTCATAGTTTCAAATTCTTGTTGTCTCACAGATGAAAAAAATCAATCATGATACACTTTCATAGTTCAGGGTTTGTTTTGTGGAAAATATAATTCAACATTGGAATGTTCTTACAAGGCTTTACTTTGATTGACAAGCAGCAAGGTGGTAACGCTTCTCTTTACTCAACCGTGAGAAAACTACTTGCAACTGCTAAATTGGCATGTATACAAATCCACAATTACATGTGATTATGTTTTTAGTCTTGAGAATAAGAACGTTTCATTTTGCGCTTTGAGACACAATGGCTGTTTTTGAAATCGTGTGCTGTACTCCTGATTTTGCCACAATGTGTTACACAGTATGCAGTATGCATACAATTTCACAGTCAGTGTGGAAAATAAAGCTGCATGTAGGGCAATTAATTGAAAATCAATCGAAAGAGACGGTCAGAACCAATAAGTGGACATAGATTAGTTACTGCCCATTAACAGTAATGGATGTAGAATGTTCAGTTAATCCTGATGCTGATTTGAGGTCTGGAACAAAAAGTCCAGTATGTAACTGACCAGTGAACCTTGTATGCAGTGGGCCTTTACAGCAGAAGCTGGTCCAGCGTCCAGTAATGTATATCCTAATACATATATCCTAGGCTGAGATGCCAACATACGACATATTTAAGTCACTTATTCTAGAATACTCTAGGTTCCAATGAAGTTGGGACGTTGTGTAAAACATAAATAAAAACAGAATACCATGATTTGAGAATTCTTTTCAACCTATATTCAATTGATGTTCAAACTGATAAACTTTGTTTTTTTGCAAATATTCACTCATTTTGAATTTGATGCCTGCAACATGTTGCTAAAAAGCTGGGACAGGAGCATGTTTACCACTGTGTTGCATCACCTTTCCTTTTAACAACACTCAGTCAGCGTTGTTGAAGCTCTGTAGGTGGAATTCTTCGATGTTTTTGCTTGATGTCCAACTTCAGTTGCTCAACAGTCCAGGGTCTCTGTTGTCGCATTTTGCGCTTCATAATGCGCCACACATTATCAATGGGAGACAGGTCTGGACTGCAGGCAGACCAGTTTAGTACCTGCACTTGGAAGCCACGCCTTTGTAACATGTGCAGAATGTGTCTTTGCATCGTCTTGCTGAAATAAGCAGGGATGTCCCTGAAAAGGTCGCTGCTTGGTTGGCAGCATATGTTGCTCCAAAACCTGTGTGGACCTTTCAGCATTAATGGAGCCTTCACAGATGGGCTAGTTAGCCATGCCATGGACACTAACACGCCCCCATACCATCTCAGATGTGCAGGTTAGCCATGCCATGGACACTAACACGCCCCCATACCATCACAAATGGGCTAGTTAGCCATGCCATGGACACTAACACACCCCCATACTATCACAGATGTGCTAGTTAGCCATGCCATGGACACTAACACACCCCCATACCATCACAGATGCACTAGTTAGCCATGCCATGGACACTAACACGCCCCCATACCATCACAGATGCTGGCTTTGGAACTTTGCAAAATGTGGACTCATTAGACCACAGCACACTTTTCCACTTTGCATCAGTCCATCTCAGATGAGCTCGGGTCCATAAATATAGCTTTGGCTTTGCATGGTAGAGTTTTAACTTGCACTTGCAGATGTAGCGACCAACTGTGATAACTGACAGTGGTTTTCTGAAGTGTCCCTGAGCCCTCGTGCGAATATCCTTTACAGAATGTCGGTTTTTGCTGCCTAAGGGGTCAAAGGTCATGGGCATTCAGTGTTGGTTTGGTCTGTTGATGATATTACGGACTGTAGATGATGAAATCTCTAAATTCCTTCCAATTCCACGTTAAGAAACGTTGTTCTTAAACTGTTGGACTATTTGCTCACGCAGTTGTTCACAAAGCGGTGAACCCCGCCCCATCCTTGCTTGTGAACCACTGAGCCTTTCAGGGATGCTCCTTTTACACCCAGTCATGACACTCACCTGTTTCCAGTTAACCTGTTCACCTGTGGAACGTTCCAGACAGGTGTTTTTGGAGCATTCCTCAACTGTCCCAGTCTTTTGTTCCACCGTCCCAGCTTTTTAGGAACATGTTGCTGGCATCAAATTCAAAATGACTGATTTTATTTTCAAAAGAAAAACAACAAAGTTGATCATTTTGAACATTAAATATCTTGTCTTTGTTGTGGATTCAATTGAATATAGATTGAAAAGGATTTGCAAGTCATTGTATCCTGTTTTTATTTACGTTTTACGCAATGCCCCAACTTCACTGGAATTGGGGATGTAGTACTAGCTGTACTATGTAGGCTGCAGCTTAAGCAGCCAAGTAAAAAACTGCAAAAAATGTATGCTGTGTTTTCAGTATACTGCCTTGAAAACAGCCCATGTGTCCATTAAGACTTTCAGGGCCTTTGGAAGTTGTGGGACCCCAGTCTGCCCTTTTACTGGCCTGAATTCACAATCTGCTTTTCTGCTTTTAGTCTTGGCAAACGGCAGTTCCCCTCATAATATTGAAGAGTTTCCATTCCCTTTTTTTTTGGCTGCTGGTACACTTAAACGTCTTTTCTCCTTCAGAGTTTAGGCTCCTCCAAATAAGGCATAATGAGGACTGCTTTTTACATAACTTTAAAAAGTTGCACAGAAACCACTTATTCTTTCCTCCTTTCTTCAGTTTTTTTTTTTAACACCGATATAAAAGAAATATTTAACTACCAACGAGTGTAATAGACTATAATATAATATTTAATTTATGTTTACTTGGTTTTCAATGTTTGACAGATCGTTACATGAAATAATCAGAGTTTAACTTCAAATTGCTCTGATATACTTACCAGCTTAGTTTCCTTACTAACTTTGGTGCTGATGAGTTCATTAGTTATTTAGTTTAAATAAAAGCAGCATGTGAGGTTTAGAGCAGTGAGAGTGAATCAAAAGATCTGCACGTTTTACTGAGATTATGTTTTTATGGAAAGAATACTACAGGTGTTACCACAAAGTAAAGTACCAAGTGGCCATTAGGAATTATAAATTAAGAGATTTTGCACAGAGCTAGTGTGACGTTGAGGTAGCATGTGGAACTCTGAGAACCTGAACCCTGTTATTTTTCCTACAGAGTGACTGTAAAGTTTAGAGAAGTCCATATTGTAGTGGGGACTAATGAGGCACTCCCCTCCTGTGGAATGCAGTTAATCTCACTGCTGAGAGCTTGTTTACTCCAGTTTGTTTACCTTCTGTGATACCGGAGTATTCAGGGGATTTTTCACATTTAAAGTTAAGTAGTATTCCCTGTTCACATTTCCAAAGAACTTTATTTGAAATTGAGCACATATTAAAAATCAGTTCAGTAGATGGCAAATGTCATTAGATGAGCAATGTTAAAAAAGAAAAAAACTGGGGGTCCGTATGTTTATTGGTCCAGCATTCATATAGTAGCGTTGAGGGGGTTAGCTTGTGTCTGAAAAAGTTGACAGTCACACAATGATGATTTTCGTCTGGGAGAATTTAGGTAGTTGAAAAGAGGGAGATTAGATGTAGATGTGGCTTGAAGCTCTAATTTAGAAGCACTATTTTGTGGTGTCTTCCACAGAATTGTTATAAGCTTCAACTTGAACAGCTACTGCAGTTTCTGTCAGAAACACTGTAAGAGTTATGGTATAGTCTGTGCAGTTAGTAGTTTGCGCACGTCCTGTTTATGTGGGTTGTTTAAAAGAGTAAACATGGAAATCAGACCTCCTCACAGCTTTGACGTTCGTAAGAACATCAAACCTCATCTTCTTTCTCATTGCCAGTTTTTAGACCATGTCATTTATCTCATTGCATTTTTTATGTGTGTGTGTGTGTAACAGTGGAAAGACTCACTATACATCCTAAGAAATGAATGAAAATGTTTAATCCAAAAAAGAAAAATATACTGGGCATCAAAAACTGAGACTCTTGCTCCCAGGCAGACCACCTCCCCCTATCCAGATTATCCAGAATGATTTGTATTCCACTCCAGAGAAGTAGCAACCTAACATAGGTTCTGGTTTTAATGATGAAGTCCAAGTTTTGTTTCAGCACTGAGCCATTCAAAGGAGGAGGAGGGAGGGCAGGAAATGACTTTATCCCATCGAGAATTAGTGTGTGTGTCTATGTGTGTGTGTGTGTGTGTCAGTGAGTGAGTGGAAAAATGTGAGTGTATATATGCATGGCAAAGACATGCGCTTTTCCAGATGTTTTGAACTTTCCGCTGAGGTGAAGGAGTTTGAAGGATTTGCAAATATGCAATCGTAGTTATAACCCAGGTAAATTGCTTTTTGTTTGTAAGGAACAACATTTATGTAACAATAGCATTCATAATAAACTATTTTCGTGTTTAACCCACAGTTTCTGCAATGTCTCAATTGTGACAGAGGTTTACAGACTCCAAATACGCTCTCATCCATCTCTTGCATTCCTCAGAGCAGAGCGTGTGCAGGAAGAAAGAGCGCTCTTAACCCATATGGCTAACTATAAATCCTGCAGGGTTTCTGGGCAAATGAGCCTCAGACCACAAAACAATCTGCCTGGCTCCTTTAAGGAAAAATACATGATACAAGATATCTCAAATACATCCACACATGAGTAATAATGAATGTTTGTAAGATGTTGCCAGATGGCGCAATATGTGGGAGCTCCTTTCACTGTGACTGGCATTACAGTACGCTGATAGAGATTTCCATTACACCAAGCAGAAAAGAATCCCGTCGTTGTTGTCTGTAGTCCAGCTTTGGATGAGCTAAAGCAGCAGCAGCTGTTGTTGTCTAATTCAATAGAAACTCATGCAAGGAACTGCAAAATTATTTTAACAGCATGAAACAAGCAAAAAGTGAATCATATTTCATGAGAACTGTAGCTTTTTTTCGTGTGATGCGACCACATTTTTCTTTCTTTAGTTGTTTATTTGCCTCCTGTAGACCTAGGTATATTCTTGCACTGTCTTGTGTCACTGCAGGTTTTGGAGAGTGTGCAGCTAAAACAGGAAGTAACCCATATAGAAGAAGAAAGGATTCAAGTCCTGAACAACATAGAGGAGTTGGAACAAAAGATCAAAGACCTGGACAACCAGATGGAGGAGTCTCTTCGTGAGGTAACAGCACATCACAGTAACGATCACCTGAGCAGTTGGCTTTTTGTTTTTTCTTCTTTTAGAGGTGCAGTGACTCACCTGGGTGCTCATTTATAAAACTGAGCGTAGGACCCTTGTTAAAAGTTTAAATATGCCCAAAAGCTGGAAATGGCTGATTTATTAAAGGTGTGTATGCATAAAAGCAGTTTCCCTTTATAAATCACTGACCCATGGAAGTTTGCGCAGGTAGATTCTCTGCATATTCTGCCCTCAATACACCCTCATTCTACCATAAATGATCAATGTAAAGAATTTCATGAATGCTTTCTGCATATAAACCCCAATGTAAATTTCTCAGAACCATGTTTGAGTCACAAATAACAAATAACTAATAATCAAATTCACATTTTTACAGTTCATATCAAGAAATTCATACTTAATTCAGTCTGAGCTCTTACAGCAACGTGACTACAGTCCGATTACATTTGTGAAACTGAACGTTGCTGTAAATTGTCTTTTAATGTTGTTGTTCTCCCATGCTGTATGGAAACTGGATGTTAGACTGGTCGTGTTGAAAATGTCATCTAACTTAACATTATATATTATTAGTCATAACAAACACATGCCTGTTGATTAATTCCCACTGAAAGAGGCATTTTTTGCCAGAAACCTGAGACCATTCAACACAAGTACATGCTCCAGGATGGCGTGTTTCCGTCAGGTTGGTCTGTTTAACACTGGACCCAGTTCAGCACATAGATCCAAGAGCACTGATCTATCATCAGGGGCCAGGAAACCTTGGTGCTCCCTAAAAACTCTCTCCATCCTGATCCATTAATCCTTCAGGAGTGCCAACGCATATATGCAACATTGCACAAGAGCGCCTCCAACCTGTTATATGTTTACTCAGAATTAGACTGGTTGATAGACACATTTTCACAATGAATGCATTAATCAGTGCTATCCGCCGTTATAGTATATCATTTGATTATGGAAGTATTATAGACAAAAGTACTTCATTGACTTCTTGTGGAGTAGTAATGGATCACTACAGGAGCACATCTCTGAAGGTCCCTCATGACCTTCTCTGTCTGCTAGCAGGCTGTTGACATCCGTCCATATACAATCAGGTCCACAACTGTTTGGACAATGAATTTTTGGGGGAATTGTTCCTTCATACACCACCACAACGGATATAAACTAAAACTATATATATGTAGTCACCTCTAGACTTTCAGTTTTAATTTAAGAGTGTTTCACAAAAACCTGGTGTTTTGCAGTTTAGGAATTACAACCAAAATATTTTGCAGTGAATGACTGCCTGAAGTGTGGAGCCCATGGACATCACCAGGCTTTCATTTTCCTCCCTGGAGATGTTTGTTGGCCTTCACAGCAGCCATCCTCAGTTGTTGCTTGTTTCTGGACCTTGCTGCTTTCAGTTTTGTCTGCAGTAAAGTAGAAGCTTGCTCTATTGTGTTGAGATCAGACAACTGGCTTCTTTGCCTTTTAAAAGGTTTTGTTTAACATTTTCAGTATGTTTAAGGTAGTACAGGATAGCATTCCCATAAATTTTTGTTTGACAGTCCTACGTAAAATAGATGGATAAAAGCGTGCACTGATAACAGCTGTGATGTGGTACCATGGCAACAAAATCAGTTGAGTTACTCCTCTGAACAGAAATTAATCTAGATGGAGTTATTTTCTAAACCTTTTGCTCATGTTCTGCAGGTGGAGGTGGAGTGTGCTCTCCTGGATGGAGAACAAGAGTCTGAGATGGCCCAGCTTCAGAGGGAAAAGGAGCTTCTGGACGAACTCAAGGGGAAAATGCATAATGTTGAGCAGGCAAACAACATCGATAAGTCTCAGGTAAAAAGGTTGAAATGCTTCAAAAATGGCAACCACTGAACAGTTTTAGCCATCAGTCCAAGACCAAACTCTCTAGTGTGTCCTTTCATGAGGAATTCACTTAACAGCGGAAATAGTGGAGTAAAGCGAATACTGGCAGCAGGACTTGTTTTGTGGACATGGGAGAGAAAAATAAAAAGAAAGTTCAAGCAAACCATCGGGGATCAATTCATTTCAACCACAACTTTCAAAAAAAAACAAAAAACTGTACGGTTATAATTCTTCTAAAACCAAACAAACCAGTTTGGTTTGTAATAGGAATTTTTTTACTGCACAAAAACAAAAGGAGGATCATTATAAATAAGTTACTTAAAGCAGATTTCCAAAAAAAAAAAAAAAAAGAGAAAACCTCACCAACAGTTAAGATGTAGTTTATTTGATTTTAAAAAGAGTTTAAACATCTCAAATGTTTGTAATAAATTTTTATATTGGCTGATGCTTCTGATAACTCATCATTCAGGGCAGATTAACAAAGTTGACTATACGAAGCTGAAAGAGATCGTGCTGCTCAAAAACAAAGAAAACACTTCTTGTTTTTCATATTTACTGCCTTTTCTTTGTGACTTTATTTTTGTTATTTTCTGTCTTACATTCTGAATGTTTGTTCCATTCCCAGAATACCTAGCGATCCCATTTGGGAAGGAGCCCAAATACTGATCATTATGACTCTGATTTGTGGAAAACTAAGTCATCTGAAACTCTGAGTGTTGTGAATATGTTTCTTTCACTGTATTTTACAAAACGACATTTGCTTTTGATCACATGAAATGCCTTGGAATGCGCATTGATGTCTCCAGATTCCTAAATATTGCACTCTTTTGATGTAATTAGTATTTTTGTGTCTCTCTGATCTTTCTCAGCAGACTGAGGAGCAGTCAAAAAGTCTGGAGGACTTGGAGTTTCAGAAGCTGGAAAGAGAAATTAAGCAGGACGAGGAAAAAGAGAATCAAAGCCAAGAACTGCTGCGAGAGATTGCCGAGTGTCAGCGTCTTATTGTCACACGCAAGGTAGAGTCTGGAACTGTAAGCGTGCACGTAGCATGTAATGCATGTGTAACATCACTGGCGTTGCATGACTGGAATGATGTAACAAAAACAAGCCTGATTTTTCTGATGTCAGTATGTACTAACTATTTTGGAGAAATGTAATATGTTACGACAAAAGATGATATAAGTCAAGTCAGACTAGTTAACTTACAACAAGGCAACGTGCACAGATACAGTTCAGGTGGTGCTCAAGCTCCTCCCCCTTTTCCCTCTAACTGCCCTTTCTGCAGAACGACCATTGAGCAGCAGTTTCATGATCCAAATTAACAGTCTTGTGTCACAAAAATGTGAACAATTGATTTTGCAACAAAATTTTTTGGGATTTTTACAAAAAGAATTTTTAAATTCGTCCTGCAGATGTTGCAATTTTAGGAAAAAACTGTGAAATTTTGTCAATATGTCATAATTTTTTTATGTTAAATTCAGGAATTTATTCTTAACCTGATAGATCAGACCCACATGTAGATAGATGGAGGGTCTGACAACGAGTCATAGGACCTCCTCTTCAAGGAGGCGGGACCAACTCTTGCTTCTCAAACTGCCTCTGCACCAGGGATGAAAGTAGTTTTAAATTCTTGCTAGTACTATTACCAAAACCTTCATCTCTTGCTCAGTTCATGCATTTTAAAATAGAAAAGTCAAAACCCAAACAAATAAAAGCATTTCAATCAGTCACAGATCATGAGGTCACGAGCAAAAACTCAAAAACGTTCCAGTAAATCAAATGCACCGATCCCCATAGCAACCGCTGTGTTTCAGAAGTAGACGCGCATGCACACTCACATACTGCTGAATGAAATCACCGGTCGTTAGCTCTAAACAGTTTCTTCCCTGAGCTGTTCTGTATTCTAAATAACACGAAACACAACTGTTTTTCTCTCCTACTGATTTTAAATGGAACATTTTGTAAATGAACGTAAAGACATTAAACATGTGGTAGACGTTTCTAAGGCTGAGCGCAGAGGAGACCACCAGTCTCTCTCTGAGGGGAGGGGAGAGAAGCAGAAGAGAGGGAGATGCCCGGCCAAGGCTCCGTCCAGCATGAACTTAAACAAAGCACATACAGTTCAGAAACAATTCAGAATGAGTTAAAAGGAAATTTTAAACAGACAAAGTAGTTTTCAAGACTGCATATTGCTAGTGGATCTATTTTCTGAACCCTGACTGGTTCTGAATGAGGACTTTATAGCAGGCAGCTGCTCTCCCATCTTCCTGATACTGTGTAACGCAACTGAATCTTTTAGTGGTACTACAGTTGGTTAGCGCTACAACCAGTCAGAGCAATGGACAAGCGAAGTATTCAGAGAAGTGCAGTAGAGTCAACAGGAGTGTTGTGGAGAAGAGTTTGTTGGAGAGAGGCGCCATATTGTTGCCATTATTGCAAGCAGAATTTGAGAATAATTGGTACGGTCAACCAATATCTTTGATAAAAACAAACCTGATCGCTCTGTCTGACGTTCGACAATCATGGGAGGAATGATTCATCAGCTGAAAGCTAGACAGACCTGCTGAGAAAATTCAAATGTGCTAGGAGTAAAAAATGAAAAGGATGGGCTAAAAAAAAGTTGTGATACTGCAAAAGTTTATGATTTAAGGACATGAAGTCATAAATTGACAAAAAAAGTTGTAATAAGTTAAAAAGCTGCATTTTCTTTGCAACATGTGATTACTGGACACGAAGGTGCAGTGATGCAAAATTCACTAAGTTGTAATATTTTCTCAAAAAGTCACAAATTTTCTGACAAAAATTGGGGGGGGGGGGCTTCAATGTGAAGTTGTTGTATTTTGAATTTTGTGATTTTACAGCAAAAATATTTTAATTGGTCCAATTATATAAAATTTACATAAAGTCACAATTTTATTTTAAGAAAAGAGTTGAGATTTTGATAAAAGTCAATTGTTTTGATACAAAAAGTTAAGTTAAAAAAACTGTGATATTCCAACATGCGTGATTTTACACCAAAATGTAGTATTTCAATGACTGCATGATTTTAGAAATAAATTATGAATTAATTAATTGAAATTAAAACACGTGGTACAATAGGTACTAATATTATATAATATAATATAATATAATATAATATAATATTTTATTATAGATAGAACTTTATTCATCTCTGAAGGGAAAGTAAAAATATATTATATTATATTATGTTATATTATGAAGAAGTGTAATTTAACAGAGAATACTCTTGTCTTGAGCACCCCAAGAATTTCTGTGCACGGCCCTGCCTGCAACCAATGAGTTACCTGAAGGCACAAAACACTAACTGTAAGAACTCTGTGAGCCCTTTAAAAAGTTTCTGATGATTTTTCTTTCTGTACTTTTGCACTACTACATTGTGGTTTGTTGTCATTAATCTTACTGCAGGTTGTGCATGAAAATAAAGCTGCAAAAAAATGAGCACAATTGCTGCACAAAGTATGAACTAATTGCAAGAAGCCAGCAAATGGTAAGCATGCAACTCTGCAGACCTAACAAAATTGCAAAGAGAGAAGAGAAACCGGTGAAGATGCCATTCTGTAAAAGGAAGGTTTAGGAAAACAAAAATATCTGTGTCTTTCATTTGCTCTATTTCCAATGCTTCAGAATACAATTAAACTCTACATAATGTGCTAATTACACTGTATTATTTTAATATCAGGTATTGTGCTCTAATGCTGCACTAATTATGTTTCACAGGAAAGAATCATGACTCTGAAGAAACAGTCCTCACAGATTACTTTGCAGGCTCAGCAAGAAAGAGAAAATTTCCAGAGGGAGAAAGACAACTTGCTCATCATGCTTCAGAAGGTAAGAAAACTCGCTGCATGCTGGTGTTGTAAATGGTTGTTTCTGTCAAGTTAAAGGATGTCTGGCATCTTCAGGAGAGAGACAAACTGGTATCATTGGAAGGAAAGTATGCAGAGCTGTCTGAGGGACAGACATTCTCCAACAATCCTGTCGCCATCAAAGAGGTACGAGTCAGTTACAATAACACTAACATTTTCCATCAATCTCTAGTAAGCCACATGTTTGTTTTAAAAATCTTTTCCTGCTTTTTCCCTTTGATTTGCATGCTCAATTTAGCACTTGCAGTCTCTAAAAGAAAGGAGGAGAAGCAGCAAAGAAAACTCTTCCCACCCGAGTGAAAGCCTACCTCACAAGAGGAACCAGCAGCTCCTCAGCTCTTACGGCAGATCGCTGGGTCGCACACTTCCTCCAAAGGTACGCTCGTTTTAAAATCAAACCACCATAAAAGGCCACTCTAAGCAGCTTTAAGCAAGACAGTTGTTTCTAAACATGCTAAATAGAAGAATGGCATTTTTATTTCTATCATTAAAACAGACTATATTTTTGTTTAAACGTCAACACAATTTTTTCTCTCTGAGGTCTTAATTAAATGTCTGACACGTTTTAGTCAAAATGGCTCAATGATACAGCACACATGCAGTCTTTTAAACATCTCTCTACACACAATGAGGCAAAAAAGTATTTATTCAGCCACCAGTTGTGCCAGTTCTCACACTTAAAAAGATGAGAGAGGCCTGTAATTTTCATCACAGGTAAACCTCAACTATGAGAGACAAAAAAAATCCAGAAAAATCACATTGTCTGATTTTTAAAGAATTTATTTGCAAATCATGGTGAAAAATAAGTATTTGGTCAATAACAAATGTTCATCTCAGTACTTTGACATTGCCAACAAAGGCTATATAACAGAGGTCAAACGTTTTCTGTAAGTCTACACAAGGTTTTCACCACTGTTGCTGATATCTTGGCCCATTCCTCCATGCAGATCTCCTCTAGAGCAGTGATGTTTTG
>JBAMYA010000006.1:5855308-5873737 GCA_037176975.1 Arrhamphus sclerolepis
TTTGTCTCTCATAGTTGAGGTTTACCTATGATGGAAATTACAGGCCTCTCTCATCTTTTTAAGTGGGAGAACTGGCACAATGGTGGCTGACTAAATACTTTTTTGCCCCACTGTATATTCAGAACAGATGGTCTTAAGGAGTGGAGTCAGACGACTGAATACAGACTACCCCTCTCCTCCAGAGGGATACTCCTCTTTTGAAATCGGTTTTCCAACTTTGTGCTAGCCATTTCATAGGCACATCAAAGGCAGTGATGTGATGTTGTGTGGATGAAGAGATGGTGAGGCTGAATAAGCAGACAGGAAGATGATATTTTCATAATCTGGCCCCTTTATTGTGTTAATGCTTCAGTAGAGTTTCAAAAAAGCATATTCAAAATGATATCACTGACTTTGATTCAGACCTGGAAAAAAGAAAAAAAAAAGAACAGATTTAATTACCCTCACTATTTGAATACAAAAAAAAAAAAAAAAGAAAAGAAAAGAGTGATCCACCCAAACTGGAATTCTCACTTTCAGTTTGGCATGCAAAACCCATTCAGTGCAGGAAGTATTTATGTTTTTGTTTTTTTCAGGGAACTTTGCAGTTTTGAGAATGTCGCAAAGCCTAGCTCTGAATAATATTCCCCCCACTGCCCCCCCACCAGGGTCATCTACCTTTATCCCAAAGCACCAGCTGCGGCAGCGTCATCCCACAAGTCTTCAGCTTCTCCCCCCGGGAAGTGAGCACCCGCCGCCTGGCCAAAAGTGAGTCAACTGACAAACCGTTGCATCTGATTTGTATCAACTCTAATAGTGGAAGTTGTAGTTTGTCTTGCTCTCAACTGCATCAGGGCAGTAAATTTTATAATAATCAGCGGCAAAGCAGTCAGGAAGTTGCATTTAGCCAAAGCATCATCTCATGAACCTCAAGTTGATTTAACACAATTGCAACTGTGCTGCTGTAATTAGGTGCTTTAACTTTAGTTTATAAATGCTGTGGGTCTTTCTAGTGTGTAATCACAGTTTTCCCCCACTAGCAGCAGGCAACAGCCATGCACACATGAATGAAGACAGACAGAGACAAAGTGATTTTTGCAGCAGGATGGTTTCCGAACCCAACATGTTCCTGGACTCGCTCTCTTACCGGGACAACAGCCAGGCCTCTGATACCGTGAGTGTGGACAGTTCTGACAGTCTGGAGACCAGCTTCTCAGCCTGCTCCCCAGACAACATCTCCAGGTAAGAGACCCACCATGATGGGACACCAGTCCTTTTGAAGAGCCTGATTTATAATGTTAGGAAAGAAGTTAAATGAAAAGATGGTGATTGTGACACAGGGCAAAAGGCCACCTTTTGCCCTTCAAATTTCAAGAAGAACCTGAAGCCTTAAATTTTAGGAGCCACTATTTGTATAGGCTCATTTTTATTTGTGTTTAATCATTGCAGTGATTTTTATCACCTGCCAAAGTGTGACAACTCAAAAGTTAAACCTGAGGCCCCAGTGTTGGGGTTTTCATTCTTCATAAAACACCAAATGAGGGAATAACTTTTGGAATCAGACAGAAACGTTCACTGAATGGAATCTGGGTGAACATGGTGGCCCAGAGCCTTCACGAAGCCTCTCTCACACATGATCACTGGAGGAGGTCTGCAGAGTCAGGACCAGATCTTCTCTGCAGAGGCCCATTTACACGTGCGCTTCACAGCGGGAGAGTCTGTGTGAGATTTGCTGTCTCAGTTTGAAATGCTCCACAGGGCCCTGGCGGAGAACAAAAAATGCAAGACATGGTGGAAAAAATGTGTTTTGTTTGCACCATTTTGATAGTGGCAGATGAAATACGATACTTTAGCTTTTGCTTTGTTTTTCCTTTATTTTGGCATTGGACTTCAGGTTTGTTGTGATTTTAGCTCATTCTCCACAGTCAGGTGAATTTTCCACCTTCATTTGAGAAATCATGCCCATGTTGTGTTTGAAACCTTGTGTTTTCCATCTTTCATCAGCGCCAGTACTTCCAATATGGCAAAGATTGAGGAGATGGAGCGTTTACTCAGAGAGGCCCAGGCTGAGAAGTTGAGACTCCTTGAACATCGGGTAATGAGCTAAACCTAACAGAAATGCACTGACGTCTGTGTTCAGTAACAGATGACTTTTATTCATATGTGACATGCGCAGGAGCGAGAGATGGAGATGCGCCGGCAGGCTCTGGAGGAGGAGAGGAGAAGAAGGGAGGAACTGGAGAAACGACTGCAGGAGGAGACAAACCGGAGACAGAAACTTGTAGAGCGAGAGGTGAAGCTCAGGGAGAAACAGAGATCGCAGGTATTGAAATAAACTCATGAGAGGAAGTTGATGCCAACTTCATGTAAATAAAAGACTTTTTACACCTTTCATTGAATCTCTGCTTTTCCCACAGTCTCGACTGTTGACCCGCTACCTCCCTTTAAGAAAGGACGACTTTGATCTTCATGGCCACATTGAAGCAGCTGGACACAACCCAGACGCCTGCTTCCATTTGGCCATCACTGATAAAACCTGCAGAGGGTTCTTGGTAAAAATGGGAGGGAAGATCAAGACGTGGAAGAAACGTTGGTTTGTCTTTGACCACAACCGCAGGACCCTCACGTATTATGCCGGTGAGCGTCCTCGTCTTTCATGTCTCTGCTCATGTTCAGCTTGGAACGTGATGCAAAATAACTTCTGTGTGCATTTCAGTCTGAAGGTGGGGAAGGGTACTTGGCATGCGGAGAGCGAGCTTTGATCAGAGATCTGTTTATGCTTTCCACCGCAGACAAACACGAGACCAAGATGAAAGGAGTCATTTACTTCCAAGCCATAGAGGAAGTGTACTATGACCATTTAAAGAATGCACACAAAGTAAGTCAGTTTATAAGCATGATTGTTAGAGTGTTAGTCTGTGTTTTAACATCATCATCTACACAGTCTCCATTTTTGTTAAATATTGAAAAATCTTTTTTTTTGTATTCTTCTTCCCTCCATTTGCCTTTTCCACTCCCACGCATGCTTCTCCTCATTTTTGACCCCCCTCAACTGCTCTTTTTGATTTCAAATCCCTCCTTCAATTAAAATCCCTCCCACACACAAGAGTCCCAACCCGTCGCTGACCTTCAGTGTGAAGACCCACGATCGGGTGTACTACATGGTGGCTCCGTCTCCTGAGGCCATGCGTATCTGGATGGATGTTATTGTAACGGGCGCTGAAGGGCACATGCACTTCATGGTGTAACAGAACTGAGGTGGAATTTATTTTCTTAACATTGAGTCAAGCAGGGAGACTTGCAGATCTCTGCTCTTACCAGTACACGTGAAGCCGAGGTGGACCTCCATCAGGTCCAACAAAACATTGGCTCCTGTTTACACTTGCAGCTACTTACTAATGAGCACGAACACAACCTGTTCCCACATGCACACTCTGTAATGTAACTGTGTATAAAAAAATTCAACTATCTGGTTTTTATAACCTGTCCAGGGTGTACCCCTGCCTTTCGCCCAATGTGAGCTGGGATAGGCTCCAGCAGACCCCCGTGACCCTGAACAGGACATAGCGGGTATAGAAAATGGATGGATGGATGGATGGTTTTTCTCTTCAGCTGTTTAGGTTTGGTAGAAGCTGAGGCATACTTGTGACACGGACTGCAAGAAACATGATTGGTAGATTTGTTGGTAGATTTGTTCTTCTTTCTTTCATACTTCCTGCTGCTACTTCCATTTTCTCATTTTCAAGTAGGGTAGAACGATAGTTTGCGGTAATGTCTGTAAAAATGACTGGTGTTCAACATCCATCAGCTCCAGCTCACGTAAAATATACTTTATTTGGTCCGATGCTGAGCTAAACATGGGCAGCAAATGAAGCAACTTGATACTGCAAGCTACAGCACTGCAGGAAAAAAACCCACTCTGCCACCTAGAGGTTGGTGGTGAAGTTACAGAGTGATGCAAACAATAAAGCACAGTTATAAACACCAGAGACAGCGCAGGAGCCACGCCTAGTCTACATGCATAGCTTCAGTATTAAGTATAAATCAGCCTTAACTGTGTCACATCTAACTCCTTTTCAGTCAAAGTTTAATCAGGGAAGCTTTTAAATGATCAGAAACTCAACATCTGCTCCAGATCTAATCAGCACCACAGGATCATTCAGCTGTGGCAGATATATGTCCTTCAGCTTTTTCTAAACTGTGGCAGAGTTTACCTCGGCCTCGTTGCCTTCTACTTCCTTCCAACTGCTGCTGGTCTCCAGCGTTTGTACACCAGATAAGTCCCCTCTGTATTTTTGGCTGCGAGAATGCACATTTGTTAAAATTCAGATTTCTGATTTTTGTCATTATATTCTGTTGAAATGAATGTGTTGTATGTTTTGCTGCTTCCAGACTACCACTCATAAGCTGATCTTTTCTGCTTGACTTACAGCAGGCTTGAATGTCAGTATTCCTTTAAACCAGGTTTTGAACTACTTTACTAAGAATTAAATTTCCATTTTTAATCACAGAGGTTTGATTAACGAAGAAAACATAATTGCTGTCACCTATTACATTTTATCCAGATAAATTGTTGACCAAAGCTACAAAACTGCCTGAATCACAGTGGTATTGCATAGGAAGCCCACTGCCGTGCAGCTAGCTCCCTCTGTCTGTGATGGAGGCTGCAGGCCTGACTTGATGAGGCCATGTTGTGCTGCACTGATGTTTCATGTACTGCGTCACTGGTGTTCCTTACACTAAAGAAGCTCATGTTTCACCAGCAGAGGTCCTCAGCGCAGAGTCAGTGCACCAGAATGACGTAATGCTCTTGCTGATCATCTCTGACTCATTTATATAAATGAGTTCTATTAGGGCCTTGACAGTTTGGTTTTTTTTTGCTTATATTTCAGAAATGTGCAGTTATAAGCACATGTATATCCTTAGATTTGCTTTTTAGAAGCAAAATATCTTTGCAATTTTGTATGAATATGTTATTTGAGCTGTATATTGACTTGTATGTCAGTCTTGAGTACGTTTGACATTGAAATATGACTTTAACACCAAATAATGAGCAGTTGGTTTACAGACTCCGGGGCTCACTGTCGGTCCTGTGATGGTTAAGTGTTGGTCACCTCTCAAGGTTGCAGAGCTGACAGCGTTACAAATGAGTTGTTGCCTTCACTCGTCTGGTGAACGTCTCATCCTCGGGCTGTTTTGTACTGTATTAGACACAAGCCTTGAAACCAAACACATCACTTCATTTATATATTTTTTATACGTGTTTTATATTTTGTATAAATACCTATTATTTCAGTTGACACTATGCTTTGGATTTTTATACTCAACCTGTGTTATGAATAAATCATTCTGAATATAAAGTCTGTCTTTGAATGCTTTCATCACTTATTTCATCTGTTTGATTTGAACTTCATCTTTCACTGGTTTAAAAGTCTCATCACATTAAATCATAGCAGACTGGTGCCTTCTCTTTTTTTTTCTTCTTTTTTTCCAGAAATTCTCTTTGTAAGTCTCAACATTTCCTTTTTAATTTTATATAATGTGCATTCATGGTCCTAATTACGATTAATTTCAAATAATTGATGGTATAATGTCACACAAATGTGTGTCCCTTCAAAAACCCATATATAAAGCAATACCATTTCTGACCACATGGAGTAAAAATATCACAAGAAAGCTGTCAGGCTGATTTATAATTCCAAGGAATATGTCATAGGTGCAAACCCTTGACCTTAAGCAACGCAAAACCCTGACTTGCACCGCTTTTTCGTTCTTTTCAAGTCAAGTGGAATAATAGTTTGCCGCAGTGCATGTAAAAATAACTGATGCTCAACATTCATCAGCGTCAACTTGCATCAGATCAATGTCTTTCTCAGTGCTAAGTCTAAGCTAAAGAAGTACGAAAATAGAAGCTCAGCGCTACAAGTTACGGCGCTGCAGAAAAGAACTCGCACTGCCCTCTGGTGGTTGGTGGTGTAATTACAGAGTGGTGAAAATAAGCCCAAAAAAGAATAAAAGCCAAAGACAGAGTGGGGCTCATGCATAACCTCCACGCATATCTGATAAGCCGAAGTATAAATCAGGCTTAAGACACAATGAATTGTACCTCTGGTGGAACAAAGTGGTTTTACAAAAATAGCACAGTGTTGTCTTTTGTCAACACAGCAGATCTGTATGTCCACAAGTGGGGAGCATATAGTGATTATAATGTGATTATGGGCTATAAGACTTGATAGAATTATCAAAATAGTATTTTATGTTAATAGCTGAGAATGTGTTTTAAAACTGAATTTAAGTTGATATAGGTTGAATAGGCCTCAGAGTAAAGTAAAAATAGTGAAATATATAATATTATCTCTAATAACTGGGCTTAGATCCTGTATGTATGCTCATTAAGGCACTCATGTTTTAACCTCCTCCTCCCCACACTTGCAGCCTTTCATTGGTTGACCTAGTGGGGGGTTGGCATGGAAACACAGAATGAAGCATGCTAAATTAGGTTCTAAAGAAGCACGTCGTCTCTCCAGAGGCAGAAACGGAGACAAACACATGCAGGCCGTAGAACGCCTGAGTGCTCTGAGAGCATTTGTGAAGCTTCAACTTATTTAACGTATTTGGGGCAGGGGGCTGGCCTGAACGGTAGCAGGACCGTGTGCAGGGAAACACACTAACACCCTATAGATAAAGATAGTACAAGGCATTTTATGCAGTGGAACTTAAAAGATTGTTCCAGCATGTTCTGCAGTTGTGCTGAACTCAAGGCTGTTAAATCGGGACTTATCACTCTGTGGCATGAAGGCCACATTGCTGAAGAATCATGTGAATGGACGCTGACAAAAGGCGGCATTCACTGAATACATGTGCTTCAGTTTCTGCCTTAATAACTGTAGGAATCATCTTCACACTACTTATTTTCTGTAATGAAAATCATAATGTAATTTATCACACCCTGCAAGCCCTCATTACTGGTTCTTTTTTCCAATGATCATTATTATACAAGTAAGTTTAAGACAATTTTTATGTGTTTTTTTTGTTGTTGTTTGTTTTCTTTGGGTTTTTTTTAACTGCAGGTGTTTCCAAGAGTCAAATGTGCTGTGACAGAGCCTGAGGGGGGAACTGTTCTTCTGTCAGGGAGATGGTTTGGCCCTTTGTAGTCTCCATCAGCACCTGATGTGGGGAAATCCTCGTGTTCTTGTTAGGCGAATGATTGTCCTCCGTTTTTAACTTGCAGCCTCTGGCTTCATGGAGCAAACAGAGAGGTCTTTTGTGTCACCTCTTCTGCCCTTTTTCTTTTTCTTGTAAATCAAAGGAACATTTACCCTCTGTCTCTTATTACTTGTTTCTGAAACCAAATGTAACATTTACCTATGACTCAGAGCAACTTTCCATTCACGACCTGAGTTTTTGTTTGTTTGCTTGTTTGTTTGTAACAGCCATTGGAGATGTTTGAGCATTTGAATTAATGTACATCTCTCTAGAATCTCTGAGTGCCTCATTCCAGCCTTTTTCCTGCTAAAATAATGACATGCTGCTTCTTATCTGCAGTGATGTTTAACACTTGTCCAAAGCAGTCCACTCAGACTTGGTAGAGTTATTCAGCAGATCCATTTTACACTAAGAATAGAAATGACACACATTCCCAAACCCTTTTACTGATAGTAAGGTATGCATGTTAAGCATTTTCTCTCACTGCTGATTGGCTGGAGGATCTTTTGCTCACTATTCAGGTCACTGAGCTTGGAGCGTGGATGGAATGATGTTGCTGTGAGGGCAAGCCAACATGATGAGTGATGCAAAGTCCTTGCCTACGTTTTATATGCGTGCATGTTTTGTTTTTTTTGTCTGCTTGGAAAACTCAAACCATTTAGGAAAAACTAGAATATACTGTAAATTAAACAGATATCTTCTTGCCAAGCACTGACATCATTTTATTGGTTACATAAGAAACAGAACAGCATAGAAGAGTCTCTACACAGAAATATTGTTCTCATCTGAGTATAATTGAGATTAGGACAAAGACATGTCAGTGTACACGTTGGAGATCTCCACCCCCTCTGCCTTGCTCAAATGTCCATGGTGCCATTCATAATGGCCTCTGTCCATTTCTTTGAGGTTATTTCCAGTCCGCCTTCTCAACAACAGTCTCTCCACGGTGAGATCTAGTAATGTTACATATAAGCAGGCGCTATACAGTCCAATGTCTTGTGCAAAAATTAATGGCACATTTTCTGCTACATAGATCCAGAGATAGGTGTGGAATGTAAATTTGGTTGTTGCATTCGTTTAAAGAGCTCTCTCAGTTCATCACCATAAATAAAAGGTAAAGGGTGTGGTTATTATCAAGAGACTTGCTGGGGGGAAAAACTTGGAAGGTTCCTACAAAAAGTGGCAGTAACAAAAGTAAGAATTTATTCAATACAGTATTTAATATCTACAGTATTTTTGAATTTGTAGGAAAAGCACCCTTTAAAAGGCACTCGCCTATGTTGTGTGTGTGCGTGTGTGTGTGATCCAGTTCTCAGATGTCCTTTAATCTTGCTTGTCCTTGTTTATTGATGCTGCTGAGTGTCCAGGTGTGACCTTTGAACCTTTCCTGAGTGCATGTCCTGTTGGCACCAAAGAACCAGGCTGTTGCTCCGGTTCCTCCGGTGCAGAAGTTTTGTGCTTGAGTGCCGTCAGCCTCCTTCACTCTTTGTTTATGATGCAATGAGAAGGATTTTATCCATATGTGAAGTTCAAAAAGGCGGCGTTATGAAACACTTTGCAGTCAGAGGCAGATCTTTATCTTTAACTAATTCTGTCCATCTAATTATTTTCTTGTCTGCATGGTGCCTCCTGGAGGAGCAGGTTTACTTCCCACCTTGCGGACAGGTACCTTGGACACTGGGATCTTGGTGCGAGGGGGTTCTTTAGTCTGAGAGATTTGGGAGGCAGCATGAGACTGTGTACCGTGCTTCACAGGAATCTTTGAGTCACGCGCTGAGCTGGTAAGAACCTTAGGCTGTGGAGGCTGCTGATTCTCCTCCTGGGTGTGTTTTGTAGAGGGCACACTGGCTTCAACAGTGCTGATTTTATCTTTGCTCCCAGCATCATATGAGTTGAAATGAGGCCTCTCTTCCAGCACAGGTGTAGTCGGCTCCCTGCTTGGTTCATCACTAACAGGTTGGCTTTCCCGGACAGGTGCCTTGCCCCCTCTTCCTCCTCCAACTACAGGTATTTTGCTGAGCCCTGATGCTTTCACCTGCGGAGCTTTCTTTTCTTTGGGGGGGCCCTGAATGGTTGTTTGTGGCTCATTGTCTAGTTGTTTTGTCTTGGCCGGCACGGCTTGGCTTCCCTGTCCACCTGCACCATCTGGATGAGCTAACCTCTTAGCTGAGTCTGGAGCCTCACTCACCGAAGATGCAGGCGGAGGAGGAGGGGCAGCGGTAGTAGGTGCTGGATGGGCTTTGAGCTGACAAACTGGGATCTGAGCAGGGACAGGGGCTTTGGATACTGAAACTTGGAAACAAACTGGGGCAGGATGGTCAACACATAACGACACAGGAATCTGAGCAGGTGCAGCGGTGGCGTTAGATAAGAAAGTGTCAGGCGGAACTTTAGATGTAGGAACTGGGATGTGAGCAGGTACAGAAGAGTCTTTAAGTGAGGCGGCCTGTATTTTAACAGGAGCAGGTGGATCTCTGGTTATGGAAACTGGTGCTTGGGCAGGGCTGGGGGTAGATTGAATAACCTCCTTTTGAGTTGGAGAAGAAAGTTCTTTAGATAAAGAAACTGAGATTTGAGCAGGAGCAGAAGAGACTACAGATTGGCCAAGTGTGATTTGACCCACAGCAGCTGGTGTTGGAGATTTTGTTGAAACAGCATGAGTGCTGGCAGCTGGAATTGCTGTGGGAGCAGGAGACATCTTATCTAAGGAGATTGGTGCTGTAATGGGTTTAGTCATGGGAGGTATCTTATCTAAAGAAGCTGAAGAAAGAGGTGGCACAGATGCAGCACTGGGCTGGGTTTTAGTTGAGGAAGTTAAGGTAGGAGAGGGGCCAGGATCTGAAACAGTTACAGGCGTCCATGGGGTTTTATTTAAGTCCAGAGGGGCCGGGCTGATGGAAGGCTTTGAAAGAGTCGTAAATACCGAGCCTGAGGTTGTAGCTGATGTAGAAACTGTTGTCATCTTAGATGGAATAACTGATTCAGGGAATGAGGGCTTAGTTGTAACAGCTGTAACACAAGCTGTTGATACTGTCTCCGAGGCTTTAGAGTCTCCCACAGCTGAGCTTCGGGTGGACGTGTAGAAAGATGACTTTTGCTGGTTCAAAGTAATAACTGAATCTAATTTGACAGCTGATGGTTGGGCAGCACTGATGGGTGGGGTTTTGGTTACTGGTGGGATGATAGTCGATGCAGGAAGTGAAGTGGTTACAGGTTCAGGTTTACTTACAGAAGCAACATTTTGAGGAGGTGATGCAATCTCTGAGGCCAGTTTGCCAGCTGAAGAGATAAGAGGTGGACTAACTGAAGGAGCCTTGACCACAGTGGCCAACGTGCTCGAAGGAGCTGCAGGAGAAGCAAAGGTGGAGTTCAGAGTGAACTGAACTGTTTTTGAAGCAGAAGATGTTCCTGGAGCTGAGAAGCTTGTTAACGTCACAGGAGCAGTTCTTGTTGTTGTGGGAGGAGCAGCTGATTTGACCGCAATGCTGGCAGAAGGGACGGAGACAGGAGCAGAGTCTGAACTCAGTTTGACTGACTGGGAAGT
Source organism: Arrhamphus sclerolepis (assembly GCA_037176975.1). Taxonomy (NCBI): domain Eukaryota; kingdom Metazoa; phylum Chordata; class Actinopteri; order Beloniformes; family Hemiramphidae; genus Arrhamphus; species Arrhamphus sclerolepis. Next base: position 5,866,038 of record JBAMYA010000006.1, read on the forward strand.
CAAAGTGGAAGCGGTGGTGAAAGTTGAAAGGGTGGCGCTTGGCTTGGAAATGGTAGACGAGGGGAAAGGCTTTGCTGTAGCAGCCATTCTGAAAACCGTGGGCGCTGGCTGAGAGGAGACGGTGGATTTGGAGAAGAGAGATGAAGTTGAGGGACTCACATGAGTTACCGCAGCACTGATAGCACTGCTGGCTTTCCCCCACTCTGCTTCCACATCAGCCATGATGTCTCCACCCCCTGAGATCGAGTCAAAGGTCAAGAGAGAGGAGATGTCTGCCAGCAAGGAGCTCAGGCTGTTATCCCCAGGTACAAGTGGGGGTTCAGAAGTGGGCGAAGGTAGCATGTGCTCATTACTTCTACTCACATTGCCTGTTGTCACCTGGGGAGTTGCAGCCCCTGGTGAGGAGGACAAGGCTGTGGAGCTCTGGACAGGCTCACAACTGTCCGTCTCAGGGCTGTCCAGAGAGCGAGGCCGGAATTTTGGTGTCAGGGTGAGGTCTTCTTTGATTATTTCCACACTGTTGGCGCGGGATGACATTAAGAGTGGACTTGGAGGGGCTTCTTCCTTCTCTTCTTTATCTTTCAGTCGGAATTTACCGTTGCCAAAGAGGCCCTTCAGCCCACGGCGTTGTCGACCCACTGGCTGAGACACGGTGTGGACTCGTCGGTCTCCCACTCCCCTTCTGCCCCCCCTCAGCAATGAAAGGAAGGTGAGGGACTTGGCTGAGCAGGCTGAAGAGATGGAGTTACGAGCAGCGGCTGCAGGCAGAACGCCATCTTCCCCAAGCGTTTCATCCTCTGCTTGCTCCTTCTCTCCCTGACTCGCGTCCTGTCCCTTTTCCCTGTCCGACTGTGAATCAGGTGCAGGAGTCTCTGATAATCCTTCCATGGTTTTACTCCTGATAACAGGTGACTTGTTGTTTCCATCCCCTTTGTTTCGGATAGAAAAAATGTTACCTGGCTTGCGTTTGCCAAACAGCTTGAATCCTTTTCTAATTTTCCCACTTGGCTGCGATTCATTAGGCGGGGGGTCCGTGTTCTCTGTTTGCACATCCATCTTCTCTTCAGTTCCCTTTCCTTTATATCCTCTTTGGGTCGCTGTAATTATTATTCCAAAGCTTGTGGATGGAGAATTTATGTCCAGAGCTTTGCCTCCGTTTGTAGCTGCACGCTCCCTCCGCTTCTCTCAGTAGCTCTCTCTATCACTTGTCTGTATCCCTCCCTCAGTCTATCTTTCCCATCCAGTCCTTTCTCCCCTGCTTCTCCCTTGAAAGCCCCTCCCCTTTGCCTCTTTTTTTCAGTCTGGCTCCTCTCCCTGGTTGCCATAGCAACTGAGGAGCTAAGCAGCTTTCGTCAGCAATGCAGAGCCAAGGGCTGTCATCAACCCACCGTGAACACAGCTTTCTCTTCCACGATGTCTGATGACCATGTTTACATAAACAACTGAGACAAACGCTCCATTAATCAGGGAAAATGCTGAATTTTGGATGATCTGGCTTTACATAAATGAATCATCCAGATGAAAGGAGTTTACCTCTATATGCAGCCTAAAAACCTGTCAGAGGACTGGATTTGGTCCTACTCCGAATAAAAAGCCACTATAATGCAGCAATATACATTAACTCACTCCACCCTGATGAAAACTCATATAATTGAAGTCTGTGGTAATTTCCATTAACAAACGACTCATTATATTAAAGTCTGGGGATGATAATTGTATGTACAATATTTTTCCTCATTCATTTTTTCTATCCGTCAGTTTCTCCGCATATTACTTTTAAAAAAACAACACATCCTTTGGGAGTCATAAAGTGTGAGTACTCAATGAAAAATAAACTTTGAAGTCTTGTGGGCGTGGCCTATTAAACACCTTAACAGAGGCAACAACAGTCCCGGATGGAGTTATGACTGAGAATAATTACATCATAATAAATAAATAAAGAATAAATGTTTAATTTTTAAAGTACTGCATGACCCCAAATTAAGAGTCTTCTTGTTCTTGGCTTATAAAGAAGAGGCAACAAGTTGTTCTCTCTTTCTTTCTTTTTTTCATTTACCAAATTCTGAATGATGTCTGGGGGGTGTTTTGGTGTAGAGCTTAACAGTGTTTCCCATCAAGAAAGGTTCTGGTGTGAATCTCAGCTCAGGCCTTTCCTTGTTGAGTTTGCATCTTCCTCCCACATTTCCAAAAACATGCACATTAGGCTGACTGGTCACTTGTTTTATTAATTTAGGAGTTAATGAGGACGGTTGTGTGTCTCTGTGTGGTCCTGCGGCGTACTGGTAACCTGTCCGAGGTGTAACCTGCCGCCCTGGGACGGCTGGGAGAAGCTCCAGCCCACCTGCATCCCTGAACAGGATAGATGGATGGATGAATGGGATTTTGAAGTGGAACAAGTGCGGCCTCGTGTGGTCATTTTGACAACAACATGTCGTAAAAGATTTACAAAAAGCTCACAAGTCTTTAAATAAAGCTGCTGTCTCATCTGCATGTGTGGCCTAGCCCAGATAACTGCTCGTAAGTGGGTCAGCTTCATCTTCACAAAAGTTTGGCTGTTTTACCAAGCAGCATTATGACACAGCACAAAGTTTAATGATGGAGTCAAAGGATTTCTAGGATCCCAGCTTCAGTTTATTTACTGCATAAATGAGAGCTAAATGGATGTGATTTGTTGTATTTTTAAAAAGGTGCAAAAGGAATTGAAACTATTTTTAAAATATACAAGCAGCTACAAATATCTCTCTTTGGTAGAGATGATGTCATGGATGTGAGGAATAAATGAATAACTGAATGAAAAAGTTGAATATATTGTAAATCTTTACTTCCACACTCACACTGACATACATGGAAACAGAGCCACAAAAATAAATAAGTGTTTTGTAAACCTTCATGTTACTGCATATTCTATATTTTCCAGGGAGGCTCTGTTTTACTTCTCAAGATGTTACAAAAGTTATGCCATAGACTGGGCACTTTTAAAAACGCTGGTAATTACAGTATCTGCCAGAGATTTAGATAAGGAATTAAAAAAAAAAAAAAAAAAAAAACTGGCATTTTGAACAATAAATGCAGCATCTGATGTTCTAATAACACTCCAACAAGTCTGCGTTTCTGGTCGAGGCATAACCTTCTGCTGAACTGATACATGCTGTTTTGATAAATGTGCTTTTACAAATATTAAATAAATGAGAATGTTCTGAATAGCTGCTATGGAAGCCTGCAGGCGGATTGTTTTCCTTCAGAGGCAAACAAGTTGGGTCTTTGTGCTGTATGTAAGAAAATACAAAAAAGGAACCAAAATAAAATGTTTCCCGTTCCTAGAGTGAAACTGAACTCTGTCATGTCGTGTTGGCTTGAATAGGCCTTAATCTGGGATGTCCATTGTGTTTCCACCCCTGGAAATGTCTTTCCAGAACTGTGTCCTCCTTAGTGAATATAATGCACCTATCTGACCGTGAATAATCTACTACGATGCTATTTCATGAGCAGAAATAAATCATAAGCATACCAGCTTTGAAAAGCAAAAAAAAAAGAGTGTGAAAAGTACAAAAAGGGAACTTAAGATAAATAAGAACTCGTGTTGTTTCCCTTTAAACCTGAAAGGCAGAATGAGGTAAAATGTTATATCAAACTGAAGTTTGATGATTTCAGAATCTCCTGATTTCCACGATGTCATGATCCATTTGCAGAACAGTGTTGCCATTCCCTGTCTCCTTATTTTAGACATCATGCTCCTGGAGAGCGGCCTGCAGGGCGGCCTTGTGGTTCAGCTCGGTGTCATGCTCCTCACGGGGAAGTGTGTCATATGTGCGGCGGTACAGATACCGAGAGATCAGACTGAGGATGAACATCTCCATAATCATAATCTGCTGACTTAACACTGCGGCACAGAGACACAGGAAACAAGATGACCGTGGTTAAACTATTCATGCTCACAATTAAGCAGCAGACACTGACACTGGAAAACATTCAGAAGCTTCTTACAGGATCCACGAGCTTGAGAGGAGAAAGGAGGGGCGCAGGCGATGCTTCCATCTAAGGCCAGGATGTTAATGATTGATGTCTGCAGCTGACTCAAAACGAGTATCAGCTAAAGAGCAAATAAGTCACGGATCAGTTATGCAGTACAGACATGCAGCTTAATGTTTGCCACTTATCATGCACACAAAGATGCTTTCTGATGTGCATGAGAATGATAGTGTCCTGGGCACATCAGAAAATTCCTCGTGCGCATAAGAAGTACACACTGGAATACCTGTTGCGCACATTAACTGTATATTTCACCCTCTTACCTTTATCCAAACACATTGGAGCTTTGCATGGCGTCACCATTATTTCATGCTTGTATGTTATATTGGATCAATCTTAATTTTATTGTAACTTATTTGATGTCCACTAACGTGTTCTGTAGCATTTGATAGTGAGTGTGTGACCTCACCTGGTATATGGCATACTTGGGTATGATGCTGACGCGGCGCAGAAAGCTGTTAGTGTTCATGAAAATGATGCCAACAGGCCAAAGGGAAATGCAAAGGAGAAAGCCAATGAAAGGGTTAATCCAGATGGTCGCTCCAGTGATCTCTAGCTAAAAAAGGTTACATTAAAAAAAAAAAAAAGGAAAGGAATAAGAATTGTTATCGTGTCTATTTGATTTTTAAGGACAATGGAGAGGCATTTTACATACTCACATCAGCCAGATCAAAGTTGCCGTTGGTCCAAAGTACGATGGAGAGGACGGAGAGCGCCGTTTTTAGGACTGCATACTGCAGAGCACCTAACTTCAGCAGGAACAGCATCCGTCTGGATTATTGCAATGCAAAGAAATACCAACGTGAGTGTAACATGGAATAATGCAGACAATATAGGCTATATATATATTTAAAGGCTAAAAGAGAAGAATGAAAATAAATTTGAAAAATAATTATCAACTGAAAGATCACAGCCAAAGAATATTTACGAAAGGACATAATCACCGTGACATGAAGACGCGGGGTAAACAGGCGCAGCAGCAGCAGCAGGGTCCCGTGTTGAGCCTGAAGGATTTACCCCCAAACCGCTCCAGGAAAACACTGCTGCCTCCAAACTCCTCGACCATCACAACCAACGTCTTGTATACCACAACTGCAAAATAACTACAGACAGAAAGAGGGTTTATTTAGAAAGCGGACATGATCACGTTCAGTATTTCAAATTTGCCACAAAAAGACACACATGCGCTCCACAGAGGAGGACAAACTGAAAACAGTCCATATTCATTGATCAAGCTCCACAATGGAGTCCATATACTTAGATCATGACTAAAACTGTCTGGGACAGTTTGATTGTGCACCCAAAATCTTTTATTTTCTATGTGCTTGGGTGAGCAGCCTGTTTGGCCTCCACTTCCCACTGCTCCCCACTCACTCTGCTGGTGCATTTAATGCTTGCATGAGCAGAAAGTCGATTTTAAAAGAAAGTAAGCTCTTTGAAAATGCTTTTTTAGTGCAGTCCTGCACTTCTTAAAATGACTGCTAGATGGCCTGAAAACATAATCCAGTTTAAGTCCAAGTTCAAAAGTCAGAAAAAGCACAATGCGGCACCTTGAAAGGAAGTTGACCAAGCTGTGACTGACACTTTGTTAATGACAGGCCAAATACAAATTTCCACGGCAGGAAATACAATGAAATACATATTTTTTCATGTCTTTTGTTCTACAGTCATGTAGCTCGGGTCCTGAATTACAACAAACACAAACATGTCAAATATGATACCACATGTACATTACAATCTAAGACCTTACCACAGGTCTCAAGGCTACAAATAAATATGTGAAAGAAAACACTGGTCACTTCCTGGTGTTTGAAAAGAATGGAAGGGAAGCACATGCAGGTAATAGAAGGTGTCCCTAAATCCAAATTTCAGTCAATCATCTCTAAAGGACTTCAAAGGAGTTTTTATGATTAAAACAAAAAAATGTCTAGGCTCCAAACTGAATAATCCTAATCAAAGCCTCATCCTAACCTGAATCCTAAACTCAGCCTAATAGTGGATGTTTGGGGAGGAGGTGGGATTTTAAGAGCGGCAGCAAGCTTGAGACCATTTTGTCCTTAAATAGATCTAGCTGCAATACTGGAATAAACCAATCAGAGGGGTTAGAGCAGGCATAGGACGAGCTCCCAGGAGGACGCCTCATTTAGTTCATTCTAGAACATGGACAGTGGCTTTAGACTGATGTCCCAGGTTTTTGGACATGTGAAAGATGCCATTGACTGTGTAAGGAAATACTTTGCTTGTGCAGAATCCAGTTGTTATGAGGAGAAAACACACCAGTTAGATGTCATATCAGTGATCATGACTGCCCGAGGAATCCACATCCCTAAGCAAGCCATGGTGGCGATTACCTGAAACAGAAACACACGTGTACAAACGTCAGTAGTTCTTTCATGTTCAGATGGTGGTGCATTCCCCCATGATTTATTTCTTATTTCTACATGTTAGAGACTTGAACGCTTACTGGTGCAGCACCGCTTATCCATATGATGGTCGTCTTCTTGGGATAGGGCAGCTTTTTATAAATAAAGACACATTGCTCCAGGTACAGCAGCAGGGAGACGCAGGACATGAAGGTGAGCATGGAGTACAGGCATATTCCAAAAACATCTAGTTCTGATTTAAGAGAGCAGAAACAAGGAGAGTGAGGGGTTTGGTTTGAATAAGAAAGGACACAGCATGTATGTTACATGTGTGATCAAAGGAGAGAGGGGTGCTATCTTTCACAACTTTCTTACTCACAGACTTAGACAGGGCATTACTGAGTGACCTAATCATATCATTAGCTCAGACTGGTTGATAAGGAAGTATTATCTGCAAGTAGGATGGAGCAAAGTGGGTCACTTACGCTTTATCACATCAATCGCCAGTGGAGGCTCTTGTAAACACGCCGGATCAATAGTGCTGTTGAGGAGTTCCATGACTTCCATCAGGTCAAACTTCCCTCTTTCAAATTCACAAATAGGCTACCGTATCAAAAATAACTAGTCAGTGGACTATAAATGTAGAAACAAATAGGCTACCGTATCAAAAATAACTAGTCAGTGGACTATAAATGGAAAAAAAATATCCTTCCCCTTTACTTTTCAGTCTCCTGTTCAGATCCCAGTAGTGAGTTAAACTGAAAGTGCTCTTTACACTTCAGGTGACTATTACGGACCGAAGGTGGGATGGCAGGAGGCCTACAGCTTGCAAATTTACGAGAATGCATAAGTAACTGTCGCTCACTCATTTACAGACTTAATACACAGTAATTAGAGAAATGCCGAGGTCAGAGTTGTTGTCAAAAGGGTGACACACACAGGGTGAGTTCACAGAGGCGAACTTTGACAGGGTGTGTTGTTGCATTCAGTCAATATCAAGAAGTATGAAAGAGACATTAAAGAGTTTCCTTCCAGCTTTAGCTCTGGGAAATATTTCAAAACTCACTTTGGTTGACAGTTTTGTCCAAAGCAACTTGCAAAACATAACATAATGTTGTGTCATATATTACAGTTTTGATAGGTCACCTTAAATTGACTGATTTGAATAGCATGTTTTCAGTTTAATTTCTATGTGCTGCACTAACCATCAGTGATAGGATGTTTTATACCAGTTTTAAAAATAGGAAACATATCTAAAAAAAAAAAAAAAAAAAGTCACATTTATCTTTTTTTTGCATCACACGATAC
>JBAMYA010000006.1:5877165-5924431 GCA_037176975.1 Arrhamphus sclerolepis
TACATGTATATACATTTATTATATTATTTTGCATGTTTGTCGCACTTGAATGTTTCAGATCATCAAACAATTTTAAATATTCACAGAGGTAAACACAAAATGCAGTTTTTAAATGAAGGTTTTTATTACGGAGGGAAAAAAAACATCCCATGCTAATTTTTCTCCTCTTTTAGACACATTAAAACACAGTATGTACATTATGATATCTTACTTGAAATTTTAAATACCCACAATAAATTATAGAACCATATTTGTACGCATGTTACCTCCAGTGACTATCCGCTTTGGGTATGCTATGTACTCATTTAATGACTTACAGCTTTAAAAAGAGACGACATGAGCAAATCACGAGAAACTCAACGTGCATGTTTACTGTGGGAGGCTGCTTTGACAGAGGAGCGGGTCCTCTTTTTGGATGAGGGCTGGGAGGACGGGGAAGAAGGTGGAGAGGCGGAGGAGGGAAAGGAGTCAGAAGAATCTGGATGTTTTCTGGTAGGACTGCTGCTGGGTGATCCACGGGGTGAAGAGTAGGGTGACAGGGCCTGGAGCACACGGCCGCTTCGTTCCTGAATTGCTTGCTGAAAAACAGAGATAAGACTGATTTATACTGTGTTGCCATGTTTGTTTGGGGGATTTATTCTGGTCTACTTATGGTGTTTGCTGTCTGTAAACCTTCCAAATTTGTTGCTTTATTATTATTGTTATTTTTTATTATTGTTGTTGCTGTTATTATTATCATACATAATAATTATTATTATGTGCTGTTGAGAACCTAAAAATGTAATTTCCTTTCCTCTTTGGTGTCTTGATCTTAAATTGGTGTGTTCTGTGGTTTAATATAAAAGAAAACGTGCCCATGCTCCATCTGGTCCAAAAAGCTCCAGGAAGTTGCTAATGATTTCCCGGGACTTCTCTTCCCACTTATGGATGAAGTCCTGGCTCTTCTCCTCCACTCTGTTGACAAAGTGTTTGGACTTTTCTTCCACCGTACGGACAGTCTCTTTCATCTTGTCCACCTGATCCTGGAGCCGATACTTGTTTTCCTGACAGCGCAGATGAAGCAGTCCATGTTCATTTCCGTAGTGAAATCCAACATAGCTTTTTTATTAGATATGAAACGGTTTCTGACCTTGAGGAAGCCCACGTTCAGTTCTCGGGCTGTGTAGCCTCTCTGCAGGTTCCGTCGGACGTAGATGTCATAGTCTCGGACGATGCGAGTGATCAGGTCAGACGTGGAGATGCCCTCTGTCCTCTGAGTGGCCACAAACATTCCTGGTAGAAACAAACAAATCATGTAATAAACTCCAGTGATAAAAACTTTGAATTTATCTCAGTGGTTCATATAAATCTCCACCTGCTTCCTTGATGTGCTTATAAACATCCTCTGATCCAGCAGAGGTGTAAGGGATGTCATCATGGGCCACAAAGTCGATCTGTGAATATCACAGGAAACAATTTAGGACAATATCACATTGCTGCACTGGAGCAAGTGTAACTGCATGTGTTCTAGTTACAAGGAGGGTTCTGACCTTGTGTTTCTTTAGGAATTCTGGGGTTAGGGTCCAGGGAGCATCTCGCACCACCTCGTCAACATAACGACAGTGCCTGAGGGCTTCGTAGCGTTCGTCCTCTGTCATGACTGTGTAGCCCTTATACTTGTGAGTGAGTTCATCACTGCACACTAGAGAAACACATCTGGATTTAGCAACTCAATGAATTCAAGACGTCCAAGATGATATTTTAAGACCAGGCTTAGGATTCAGCTAATAGCTCGTGGTTCAGCATGGCACGTGCACATAATACAGAGATCTATACTTCACCTCCAACTATCAGGTAAGTGTTGGGGAACACATTTTTGGCCTGCATCAGGGCCCGAGCATGTCCTGAATGGAAAAGATCGAAGATTCCATCTGCATAAACCCGAACTGGACGATGAGCTACGAAATAAACAACATGTAACCATGAAGATACCACTCTGATCAGATAGCTCACTTGTCCCCTAAATAATGGCAAAACACTTCATCAGGTATACAGCTGGCTGTATATATATATATATATATATAATTAAACTAACAATAACTTTTTATAGCCAGTCATTACCTACTATCAGCGACTAGCTGATGCTAGCGGCAGCAGTATATTAGTATATTGAATAAAGATATTGAGAAGTGTGACCTGGTGTACCCCTCCGTGCTTGAGAAATGGTTAACTTTTCATGAGGAACGTCTGTCTCGTACCCAGTCGGCTTGGCAAAAACCGCTGGCTCTCGCTGAGCCTGAACACGCAGACAAACAGAACACAGACAGGGAATATAAAAGCAGGTTACAGGTTGTGATTCTGATAAGGCTCTCTGCTTTCAGATGACAGGAAACGTTCAGCCTGATCGGCAAGTGGTGTGAAACTGCACAGTAGCGGCGGCTTGCTTTTCCCCTGAGGGCAAATAAGTCTCCAGTTTACCTAACCTGCACATGTTTTGACCGTAGAGGTGTGGCAGTTGTGACGTATTTGAACTCAGTGACTACATGTGTATCCTATTATAACACGTCCAGCTCAGAAGTGCCAGCCCTCTGAAGCAATGAGCGCATGTTTATAGCACGGACTTTGCATTGTCAGCAGATACGTATATGCACTTATGGTTGCTGTGTTGTAAGATATACTTTGAACTTTTGCTCTTGTTCAAGTGTCCTCAGCTGTGGCTTCAGATTAGAAATCAGTATAAACAATAGCATGCACATGTTTCTGCAGTGGAAACACACATATTACTGGGCACCTGTTACACTTTAAATGAGAGGCTAAATGAAGCTCAGTAGCACTTGCTTGCAGGGCATGCTGCTACATGTGATGACAGTAGTTTCATTCAAAGTCGAAGCGTGACTTCATCTGCTGTGTCAGTCCAAATGATTGTTTAACTGGAATCTATGTTGCAGACAGAAAATGGGTCCAGGCTGCACTGTTTCACCCAGACAATCACTTGAGTTATCTGAATCACACATGTGTTTTGCCTATGTGATACTTAAAGCCTAATTCATTTTAAAATAATCATCTTCTTATTTCCCATTTGTTACAATTCACAATGATAAAAACCTGACCTACCCTTTGAGGGCCTCCTCTCCGGTTCTGTGCTGTCTGTTGCTGCTGGTTGTTGTTGCCTCGGCCTCGTCTCCGTCTGGCCATCCTGGATGCTGTGTCTCCCTGTCAGCTCACCAAAGCACTGAACCCTCCCTTCACTCCTCTCAGCCTGCCCAACAAGTGATCACAGGTGATTCCTAAGCCTGAGTGTCCTTTTTTCTTTTTTTAAGTTTACATCCCATCCCACTTGCCTGACCCTGATGACGGGAGAACACAGCGAGCAAAGTTCATGCCACACTGGTGAAACGATTCGGAAACCCAGATTACATTTGCAATCAATACTGAGCTCGCAAAAACCTTCAGACTTTCTCTTTCTTCTACAGGACAGGATGTACAGTCCCGCTACTTACTATCCAGGTATTAAACAGTTTAGTATCCAAATGTTATAATAACAATGTTAAAATAATCTCATTTTGTTCTTGACTGTACCCCAAAGAGAATAGATCTTACGTTGATTGCCTTTGGGAACAAACACAAATGGGACAACATGTCTCAGAGTCGTCACAAGTTCCTTACCGTACTGAAAGATGCTACAGGATAAAATTAATAACATGTTGCCCCTCCTGCTTATTATTAAAAAAAGAGAGAGCGAAGATAGTTTGTCTACTTTGTAAAACCATACAGTCGTTACATTTTTATCTTGTAAAATCCTTCACCATATAACTCCTTTGACTTATCAAGACGTGCTTTTACTGTCACCAAGTCACAGTCGCAAACACAGTCTGACTAGTAACCAACAATCTCTTTCCTGAAACGTTTTGATAGCCACAGAGTGCAGGTTGAGGGATGAAGTCTTAAAGTTGACATCATTTCCTGATATATTGATGTACAAACATCACGCCACAAAGACAGAGTACAAGAACTCAATTTTCAACCATGTCCTGACACCTTTCCTCTCTGCAGTAGGTTTTAATGATGGAGAAAAGTCCACCCCCTTCATGGGTTGTGGTTGTGGCTTGAAATCAGTGTTAGGCCTTTATCTATGTCCAAGGTGCAGCATGACGGGAAATAGGGTGGAGACACAAATGTGGAAGTTAGATAACTGCACTCTGATCTGGGTCTGTGATGTCACAATATGTTGAAATCTTACCCTCAGTGAGTGGCCCCAAACAAAAGTGGCAGTCAAAGCTGTTGGTAGACACTTCAGACTCTCAGATAAAGGTCCAATAGCACATAAATACAAGGGACGTGAAGTGTTCTACTTTTCCTGGCTTTCAGAGGTTCAAAAATTGTCTTAAACTCTTGAATATCTAGTTTTCAGGTCATAAGGGGTGCATGACTCAACACGGTCATACCAGGAGCTTGTAGAGATTTCTTTTTTCAAACAACTTTCTTTTTACAGAAATGGGATTCAGATTAAACAAACAACCCAAAATAACTCCAGTTGTTTGTTGCAGTGGCAGGTGACTGGTAGCAGCGTGTCTGATTGGTTCAGGAAGGTGAGCAATATCAGTAAAGAGAGAGGGGAGCAGAGGAGCAGAGAAAATAGAGGAGTCATGAGGCTGTATGATCTAACATTCAAAGTAAAAAAAAAAACTTTATTGTGCTGCTGGCAAGTGACAGTAAATCCAGACAAGGGACCAAAAAAAATCTTCAGAAGCATCAAGGGTTGGAAGAGGGAGAAGATCTGGAAGGTAAAGGCTAACCAGTGGTGATATAGTGGATATATATATATACATGTATGTGTGTGTGGTGTGTGTGTTTGTGTGTATAGCCTAGACGTGTATAGATAAATTCCTATTGTGTTAAAGATTTTTTCATTCTTTCTATGTGTTGTATCGATGTTTCATAAAATGGTTTTGACATTCTTGGAATGAATCAATAAATGCGAAACAGGAAAAACTATTGTGCTCTTTCAGCTCCATCACTTCACTAATTAAGCCATAAAGCATGCACGTGTGACCTTATACATTTCAAACAATACGAAAACTGCAGTAATTATTATTTTGAATTAACACTATGAATATATTTGCTCCCAAATACAAATCAAAAGAAATATCAAATATCAACCACCTGCTAAATATGAACAAGTGGCTCTTACATTAACATAGGAGGCAGCACAGATATATCAAATAAAATCGCTATTTAAAGCCTCTGACGGGACTCAAAAATGTCATCCCACTTAGGTGATGGTGTGGATGGGTCCCTGCAGACAAGCCAAGGTCATTTACTGATGTTTTGTGCAACATCAGTAGTCAACAAGTCCAGACTTTTCACAACAAAGAAGAAAGAAGCAAACAGAGATTCCTGCACAAACAATCCTTTCTATGCATGTTTTTTTTGTTGTTGTTGTTATTTTTACGCTGACAAACTTACAACTGTCTGTGGGCACACAATAAAAACTGTCATTTCAGTTTAATAACATTTAGCAGCTAATTTTGACATAGAATTGAATAAATAAAGAACCTCTTCCAACGGCTGCAACCTCAAATAAACTTGACTTCGTAGAGATTTACATAAGTTTGTTCTTTCTTTAGTTCTTTTTCATCTCCTTTGGGATTGGAGGTTATGAGGTTCCTGTTCCCAATCCCAGTCAGACTTTCCTCATAAACAGTCTTCAGGAAGGTTTTTTTTTTTTGAGTCTTTCCCAACATCTTAAATGTCTGACGCCCTGAAGAAGCTGCTGTAACGAAGGTATGATTCAATCTCTCTGCAGAAGCTCAGACTTTCTCTGTAAATTAATTTGTGGACAGTTTCACAACTCACAGCTCCAATCTCATCCCCGTCCCATTAAACTATGACTCCAAATAGTTCCAAATATGTCAAGATTGTTTCCAAAGAAAAATACACACAAATGTACAACTGTATGTTTCATCACTTTATTCACACATTGAATAAATGTCTGATCTTCCTTTCAATTGCAATTCTTAGTTTATTTGGGATTCCCTGCACCTCCACTTAGAAAACAAATGCATCGTAGACTAAATTCTTATCCAAAAAAATAAGAAAAAAATGAAGACCATGAATCCTTTTAGCAACCATCTTTACATCAAATGCCTGTTTACTGAGAAATGACTTCCCCATCAGCTGCTTTTTCTTTTTCATGTTGAATTATGACTGTAGACATGTCGGGGACATTGCAACAGAAAGTAAACTATTTTTATGCAACACAAGTTCAAGTTTATGGCAAACATTCTCACAGTGGAGGATTAAAATGAATCAGAAACTTAAATGAAGTCAAGTTCAACTTCACACATTCAGGGTCCAGGTTTCAACACTTAATGCTGTCTTTCAGGGTGTGTGTCCAGTTTACACACGATATCGCAGATGCTTTGTCTTTAAAACCATTACAGATTTGTGTGAATGAGAGATCAATTCCTGCTACTGAAAGTGTTTTTGAAGGAGTACAAGAAGAACTGGGGCTTGAAGTTTATCTTGTTTTGAAATCTTTAGTTTCATTTCCACTGAGAAACTTTAAACAATTACATCGTTGTTGTTTTTTTTTTAGTTAAAGGTTTGTTTTGGTCAAAGAGAAGAAAATAAAGGAGTGATTCACCATTAAACACCCACGATGACTAGAATTCAGCAGAAATGACAAAAACCACACACTCAACTCCCTTTTACAGTCAATCCTCTCCTAAAGCTCAGAAATCACTATCACACTTCCAAAATAGGTTCAGCACGTCATCAAGCAGTCGCCCACTACACAATGTGGGAAACTGTGGGTAATAAATTTTGTCCACAGGAAGCTGACGGACAACATTTTCTTCCTGCTCTAAACGTAGTTTTGGAAAACACCGCTTATATTTTTCACTTTCATTCTTACCTCGTCCACATAAATAAGAATGGATTCAATAAACAGGGACTGAGTTGTTTTTGCAGGTTTACATCACATCAAAATCAAGAAAAGGTAACATAACCGGTTTCTGCTGTCAGGTATACCAGGACTGCCTGCGTAGGAATGTCTTCACCTGTCAACACAATGACCTGGGGTTAGAGGTGTGGTTACCCTGCGAGAGCGTACGGGGCGGGAGCACTGCTCTGCTGTTCCTCTTCTCACTTCCTGGAGGGAACGATTCCCAAGTATGTGGAGGTACGACCAGAGGAAAACCTGTCACGTTCTGGACCTTTGACACAGAATCCAGGGAAAACTAATCTACACCAAAGGTGAGCGCCTGTAATGTCCTGCTGTTCTTCAGACGTTACTCTGAAAAGAAACACTGAACACCCAGTTAACACCCAGAAACTGACTTCTAGCAGCAACAGTCAGTTTTCAGTTTCACTTGGGATCACATCATCATTAGATGTAATTAGTCTCAGTGGGCGGAGCCAGAAAATAGATTAAATCTTCAGCCTGGAAATGAATCTGCCTGTTATTGGTTATATGTGTCTTCTGTGGCTCTGTTGGATCAGAGGGTAAGTTGATAATTAACCAAGATCTTGTCTGTGCTTTTACATTTGCATCCTTCAGATAAAATGTAACCACAGTCTGTGAAATGTCTGCCTGCGTGATTTACATGCTTTATTTAACATAAAAGCCAAATGTTGTTTGACTCATACGCTTTTATGGAGTCTGACTCTAACATTTTTGTGTACAGTTAACTTGCTGGTGTAAAGCATGTTCCTGTGGCAGTATCTGACGCCAGTCCTGCTGATAACAGTTCAGATATACAAAGGTGGGGCAATGAACATGTAAAAACATGAAATGTTAATGCATCTCTCTGTACTACATCATGTACATAGCACACGGACAGCCACAATCTTGTGACACCAAGTGTGGGTTTATCACGAATGTTTAGAAAAGCAACCTGTGGTTCACAGCATGCACTCTCAGCTGACCTACTCTGAAGACATCTGTGGGAAGAGTCAGACTGCTAAAGCTGCAACTGTTCAGTCTCAGCCAATACAGATGATAGTTTCACCTGTGAGCTGTTGTTAATGAGTAAACAATTTGTCCGAGACTGAGTATTCACATCTTTTCAGATGCAAAATTGAAAACACAGTCCGAACCAGTTCCAGTAAATAAACTTTTCTGAGGAAACATGAACTGAACATTTGTTCCCCAGTTTCATTTTGAGATGCTGAGAAAATTATCATTAACTTCTGAGAATTTGTTGGTTTTCTTTGTAAATTATTATATAGTTTGAAGCTACGATTGAAAAAAAACAAAACTGCATGCCATAGTTTCATTCATGAGTGTGTGTGTTTACGTTGTTTTGCTTGTCTTTACTGGTTGAATGAAGCTAAACCAGCTGCTTTTCCACTGAACTTGTGGGCGTTTGAAAACTGTTTCATGTAAAAAAGGATGGAAAAGTACCTTCTACACCCATCCTTAGTCATTCAGCAGAAACTTCCCATGACAGAAAAAAATAAGAATATTTAGTGGTTGTGCACCAGCGTCTTCATGAAAAATTTTGTCTTCTTTATCTGTTTCTTTTTCATCAAGCAGCTGAAAAATGTGAGGAATTTACTGATCTAAACCTGAGTCACGCAATCCTTGGGACCAGCCTCAGGGTTCGGCTGTTGCTGTACACCAGGAGCAATGCCACCTGTGGTGTTCTCCTATCCCACGCTAACCTGTCAGACCACGCCCAGTTCAACTTGTCCCGACCCACCACCTTCATCATTCATGGGTTTCGGCCCACTGGATCTCCTCCCGTGTGGCTCCAAGAGCTCACGGAGCTGCTGCTGCTCAAAGAAGACATGAACATTGTGGTGGTCGACTGGAACCACGGAGCAGCTAATGTGAATTACCTAAAGGTGGTGGAAAACACACGGAAAGCAGCAGAGAACCTCACAGGTTTTGTCAAAATGATGCAGGTAAGATGATGCAGGTTCTCACACTCCAGATATCAATGTCATGGACAACGTTTTGGGAATCATCTAATAGCTGATCTCTTCAGGACCAGGGGGCCTCCCTAAGCTCCATGCACATGATCGGAGTCAGTCTTGGAGCTCACATATCAGGCTTTGTTGGTGCTAAACTTGATGGGAAAATTGGGAGAATTACAGGTAAGAGTGGCACACACCAGAGCAAAACTGACTTTTTGATTCTTTCATATCTCGAAACAAGCAGAACGTGTCATAATCCAATTGCTTGTGAAGTCACAAGAGGACAAAATTTCTTTATATCCTTAATTGTTGAACACACTCAAACCCTCATCATGGTCATTCCACAGTTGACGCCTGAGTGAGTCTCGCATTTCCTCAATTGCTAACATTACAAATAGCTATTAAAACAGATGCAAAGACCCTGATGGCAGATGGTTTGATACGTAGTTTAGAGTCTGTTGTAGCTCGTAGGTTTGGATCAGAGTTCCACTAAAAAAGCAGATTAGATTAAGTCCCTGAAGAAACAGCATTGTCCATGTAGGCCTGATGGTGTAAGTCACACGTGTCAAACTCAAGGCCCGCTGGTCTAAAACGAGTGTCTTATCTTAGTGCCGCTGAGCCAACGACATAAATGAACCCAGTTGGGAAATTTACGTGAGAATAATGTGGAACCAGTCCAGTGTGGGACCCCACTGGCTGGGTGAGTGACAGGTTTGGAAGCACAAATGTCAGAGAACAGAAACGTTTATCTGATTTGAAAACAAAGAGGCAGTAAGAAACATGTGTGTGCTTAACAGAAACAAGATAGAAGATTTGAAGAAAAAAAAGCAAAAAGCTACAGCAGACAGGAAGCTAGTGGGAAATCTGACATCAACTGGCTGAGGAAGCAATACAGATGAAGGACATGGAGGCATTTTCCACTCGCCTGAATGAAGATTTGTCTGTCTCACTGCAGTGAAAATCATGTGTTTATGTTGTTTTATTATGAGTTAAATGCAGAGACCTCTTTTTTTTTCTTGTTTAAACGTGACAGTGTAAGTGGTTTGTCTTTTGGAAACAATTTGCTGATGTGATGTATGCAGGTCTGGATCCTGCAGGGCCACAGTTCACCGGCAAAGATAAAGACGAGCGACTGGACCCTGATGATGCTCAGTTTGTTGACGTGCTGCACACGGACATAGATGGTCAGTTAATTTACTCACATATTAGGCCGATATTTACAAAGGCTTGCTCTCTTTGCATGTGTTTAACTTGTGCACCAACTGTGTGTTTTCAGCGCTGGGTTTTCGAAAGCAACTAGGTGACATTGATTTCTATGCTAACGGAGGAACAGACCAGCCTGGCTGCCCAAAGACCATCTTTTCTGGTGAGGCTGAAGACATTAGAGAACATTACATAAACATTTAAAAACATTATTTACGGCAACATTTCATTTTCTTCCCGCTGAACAGGAGGAGCCTACTTTAAATGTGACCACCAGAGATCAGTGTACCTTTTCCTAGAAAGCATGTGTGGAACGTGCAGCAGCCGGGCCTTCCCTTGTTCCTCCTATGAAGACTTTCTGGATGGGAGATGCTTAAACTGTCAAGATTTCGGTGAAGCTGGATGTCCTCTCTTTGGTCAGTGATGACAAACAAACCCTGCAAACTCTTTCAAATGGAAACATTTATCAGAGAAAAAAAACATCAATTACATACAATGTAAAAACTGTTTTAAAAGTAATTTGAGATACTTTGTACCTTTTTTTATGTATGTAATATACGATTTCTCTATTTTTCATGTTAACATTACAGTACTTGAGATGTGATGGGGCTGTTTTTTCTCATCTTTTTAACCAATCCAGGTTACGATGCCATTAAGTGGAAAGATTCGCTGAACAAACAGAAACCAACTAAAGCTTACTTCAAAACAAATGCACAATCTCCATTCTGCAGTAAGTAGGAGATTAATGGTAATCACTGTAATCAGGAAACACAAAGTCTGGCAATGAAATGCTTTGTTTTCATAAAACTCCTGCCTGTGCTGCCATCTAGTGGTGACTTGATGGTTTTTGTTGTTTTTAAAGCTGTTTAGTGCAGAAAGAGTCACATAAACATCATTTCAGTATGTCTTGGTGGGGAAAGGGAATATACCTATATTCTATTTGCTATTTTGTTTGTAGTAACTTAAAAAAAATGATAATATGCATAAAATGATTGATTTGGGGATGTTTCATTCTTCCTCAGTGACCAATTACAGGGTGGATGTGATGATCTGGAACAAGAATGTTCAGTGGGGATACTTGACTGTTAAGCTTCATAACGGCTCAGAAGAAGCAGTGGCAAACATCGACCAGTAAGTCCACTTTGACTCTATAACAGGCTCTGTTCAAAGTGATTTTTTTTCTCTCATCAATCTTTTCTTTTCTTTTTTTTTTGTCTTTTTCCAATCAGTAAATCATCAGAGTTCAAGAAGTTCACACAGACCACACTGTTTGCACAGTTTAACAAAAACATTCAGTCGGTGAACAAGGTGTCTCTCACATTCTCCACCGGGAACGTGCTGAAGCCCAAACGCAAGCTGCGGATTATCAAACTCCAGCTCACACACCTGGAACACACAGAGAAGTATGCTACACGTACATTTCAATATTCCTTATATCTTTCACTCGATAAGTGACTTTTGGTAGACAACATGAGCCATGTAGACCGTCTCCCCAGAGTTACAGCAGCACTCGTCTCTTTCAGGCCTCTGTGTCGATATGACATCCTTCTTGAAGAGAACATGGAGGTCACCTTCAAGCCTATTCTATGTGAAAAGTCAAACTTCTGAGTTTTAATCAGACGCCACGTCAATAACACCACTCAAGGAGACTCCACTCTTTTTTAAAAAAAAGCACCATCCATGTATTTACTGAAAATGTGATTACCTGATAAAGAAATGTGCTATATTATATAATTTATGCTTTTTTAAAGATGAAATTTATTGTCAATATATAATATAAATATATATGCTGTATATATGTGTTTTTAAAGACCTTAAATTCTTATAGACCTATCATTTCACATGTAAAGAACATTAAAGTGACAAATTATCCATGTTGTTTGTCGAGTGTTTCGTTGCGCTACCAAAACACAACAGAGCCTGTTAAGTAACACTGAACGCCAGATGACCTGCTGATCTGACAAACAGATGTCAAACCAACGTCACTGAGATAAAAACAAAGGACAATTTTCCATGAAAGCTGGAAAACTAACAAATATTAGCAAACAAAACTTTTGATTTATGTATCCTGTACAAATGATGCCACTATAGACTATGAGGTGTATTTATTTGTGTGTATTTCTTTCTTTCTCAATTTTAAATAAGAGATGGGCAATATACATACGAAGGTACATATGTTTGATTTATACAGCACTTTATTAGGACACTCAAACATGCTTTTAGTATACACTATATAGGCAAAAGTACTTGCTCACCTGCCTTGACTCGCATATGCATATACATCACATTCAGGCACTGTTGCATCAAGACGGTCCCTGGTCCAAGACCCCACAGGGGCCTACCTGTGTGGAGCTTGCATGTTTGCATGAGTTACTTCCAGCTACTCCGGCTTTCTCCCACAGTCCAAAAACATGCTTTTTAGGTTAATTGGAGTTTCTAAATTGCCCTTAGGTGTGAATGCGAGTTGTTGTTTGTCAGCATGTGGATTGGTGACCTGTCCAGGGTGTACCCCTGAACACCCCTCACAATCCTGTGTGGGTATCGATAATGGGGACGTCAAAGTGAGGGAATGCTGCCAAATTTGGCTGCTGCTTCTCACTCTGTAGTGTCTTGATAAAGTACCATATAAATTGAATTTGAGTAAATGAATATGAACTTCAGTTCATCCCATTCTTAATCCATCGGGTTCAGTATGACCTGGGTCCATCCTTTGCAGCTATAACAGCTTCAACTCTTCTGGCAAGGCTGTCCACAAAGTTTAGAAGTGTGTTCATGGGAATCTTTGACCATTCTGCTAGAAGAGCATTTGTGAGGTCACACTGATGGTGGACCAGAAGGTCTGGCTCTCAGTCTCTGCTCTGATTCATCCCAAAGGTGTTTTATTGAGTTGAGGTAAGGACTCTGTGCAGACTCTCTTAGTTTGTTCTCTGCACTCAAGTTTTTTGTTCTTTTTTCTTCTTCTTTTTTCTTTTTTGGTACAACACAGAGTTACAAATGTGCAAAAAAAAAACAACCAGAGAACTGGACATGGTGCAATACTATTGATTTTTTTTTTTATTCTTCATTTAAACAGATTTTATTTACACACTCACAGAAGAACATTCATCCAGGTCAACTATCGCCCAACAACTGAACAACAAACCAAGAGCAAAGCTACAGGGGACAGTAATAGGTGCTCAACTTCAAATTTAAATCTATTTTTAAGAAATCCAGCACATGGATAAAATGTATTAACTATTTTCATGAGTTTCTTTAACCTTAGGAGGAAAAGGGCCATTTTAAGAATTTTGAATACGAATTACACCCAATGGATTGATTTTCAACATCAGGCATAGTTCTCTTATAATAGAAAAATTAAAATTAAATAGCAACACTGATTATTTCAGTTAGAACAAACTGCAGTTATTAATTTTTAAGGCATGCAGAGACGCTGTAACAGCAGAGTTTGAGTATTTCAGATTAGCTGGATCAAAGGTACAGGCATCCCTTTGCAAATCTTACTGAAGTCCTTATAAGTACGTCTAATGCCATATCGCTCGGCAAAGGCTGAGAAACTTAAAATATCGTCATTATTATCCAACAAAGGCATCCTGGGTTTGGCTCTGTTGTCCACCAGCTCGCCCACTTTGGCACCGCCTGGAGAAATGGAAAGCAATGGGTTGTTCCATCTCCCCCATCCTTTTGCACAGCAGCGTTCAAGATCATCCTGATCGGTGTAAGACAGATGGTCAGGTGTCAGAACCCAGTCTGGCCATCAACTCCCAGCTCTCCAGAGTTACATGGATGACATCACCACCCCAGATAGCTGCGTGCACAGTCAGGCTCCTGAAAAGGCTTGAAGAACTGCTAGCATGGGCCCAGATGAAAAAAGCCAGCCAAGTCCTGCAGTCTGTTGTAGAGTAAAAGTTAGCTTTTCCAAGGAAGACAAACTACTTCAAAGTTTAACAATTATCACCGGACTATCACCGGGAAGAGTGTCCGGGTGTCCATCTGAACTTAGAAAAGGTTAACTTCCTGTGTGTTTGTGTGAGACCTTACATGTCTGTCTTGTGAAGTGAGACAGAACAAGTTAACCCTCCAGTCTGTCATCGTTAACAGACTGCAGCTGCTGCTCATCTCTCTCTTGCAAACTCAGTGAAAACATGTCAAGGCTTCTTTAACATAGCACATTGAAAGATTGTTTACCATTATTATTTTCCATTGCAAGCACAGCATGTGTAATAAGTAAAAATATGAAAATTAATACTTAGTTGTATATGAATATACAAGTAAGTTTATAACGCTCAACACTACCCATCAGGAAAGGCGTCCAGAATGATAACATCTCCTCCTCAGCTGACAGTGATAAGATTCCGCTGCTAGCAGACAAACCAGAGGGACCCCAGGAAGGTTTTACATGGCCGACTTGTCAGACAAGCACCTGGCTGTCCTGGCTGGCTCCCAGCTCCTGGATGGCCAAAGTAAGATCAACCAGAGACTCCTGCTGGGAAAATTTAAGGTCTAGTGTTACCATTTCACCCTCTACCAGCACCTGATGTGACCCCTCAAGCTTGGCAGCATCAACTTTTCCAGCGCTCAGAAACTGGACTCTAAGGCCAACAACTACATTCGGAAGTGACTAGGCCTTTCGATGCGTCTCCACCACAGCGCTGTTGGGGTGAACTACACTGAATGTCCCCCTGATGTCCATTAGGGTGGGCTACAGAGTCCACACAGGACGCAAGTGGGACACTCGAAAGGCTATCGGCCAGGCCATCACCCCCCGAAACACAGAGAAGTCATCAGGCTGCAGCAGCAAGGCATGGCTGGCTTCGGATGGGGGGCGGGGAGGAAAGGTATGAAAGAAGGAAGAATTGTCATTGTTTGGTCCATAAATGTTGTAGTTACTGGGCTGTTGTTTATTGTGATAATAATGACGACTCATCCCTCAGGATCCCTGATTGTATCATTATTGATAAACGAGATGTTTTTGTGAATTAAAATGGAAAAACTGCAGGCAAAAACATTTTTTATTACGGGGGCCAATGCGAAGCACTGAACCCCACCTATTAGTATTCGGCATATTTATTCCAGTGATTATTATTTTCCCGTTTCCGTCACGATTTTTGATGGTTTTCACGGCCGCAATTTTGAGGAAAAAAAACAACAAAAAATACATCAAAACGACCGGCTCGATCGGTATCGGTGTACTGTGACTTCTGGTAGCGTTACGTCGAACGGTTTTCGCGTAAATCGCGAAAATCGACGAAATTTGGCCCCATAGGAATGAATGGGATTTTGAAGAATTCTGGACAAATCAGCCCAAAACCCAGCCCTCTTTGGACCTCTGTAGCTCAGCCATATGTCATCACAGAGACACCATTCAAAGTTTAAACGGGTCACGAGACTTTGAACTATAACATCCCGAAGCTGTTTGTTGTTGTGATTTACGGTCTTTGAGAAATCGCGATTTACGTTTTGTGATTTTTCAGAAAATCTCTTTTTCTCTCTCCACTCTGATGACGTCATCGCTCACTCTAGCTGCAGGGGGAGGAAAAAAAGTGTTTCATTCGTCTCTCACGTCCACACCTTTTGTTCAATCTACATAAAGTATACATAAAACGTAGGTATTTTTGTCCTCTTTCGGGAAATGTAACTGTTGACTCCCTATTCCTTACAGAATTTGAGTTAGGAGCCTCAGAGTGCGAGAAACCTGACATATTCTCCTATACTTTACAATGGGAGACATAAGAAAAAAAGTTTTTTGCGACTCAGACGATCACTATTTTTAAACTGCTCCTATGAGCTCATTTTTCATTCTAGGAAAAAAATAAAGACATGTATGCGTTCCTCAAAGCCTTGTGGTACTCACGGTTCATGTTCAGTTTTTGAATTACAGCCGTTTGTTCCGGACATACAAATCCTGATTTTGACTGAGAGGACAGACTCAGTTAGTTTAAATCTCTCTCTCTCTCTCTCGCTCGACCACTCACACATGCAAGTTAATCAGTCACAGTATGAACTAGAAGACCTGTTGGACATCATGCTAACAGACACCATTAGTTCATTCACAAGTCAACACATACATGTCTCATGTCAAACACACA
The DNA here is from genome assembly GCA_037176975.1 of Arrhamphus sclerolepis. Lineage (NCBI taxonomy): Eukaryota > Metazoa > Chordata > Actinopteri > Beloniformes > Hemiramphidae > Arrhamphus > Arrhamphus sclerolepis. Next base: position 5,893,356 of record JBAMYA010000006.1, read on the forward strand.
CATACACACATACAGACACGTTTGTCTCCACATCTGGAGACAAAAGTGGACACCTGAGGTCAAAACTCCATGCTCAGAGAAATAAATACATGTTTGAGGACAAAAGTGGACATTTGGAGACATTTGAGGTCAAAAGTCCACTTTTGAGAACAGAAATGGACATTTCATGGAAAAATCACATTCTTGGGGACAAAATGTCAGGTTTGAGGACAAAAGTGGACATTTGAGGACACACATCCAGATTCGGGGACAAAAATGTACATTTGAGACAAAATTGGACATTTTGAGAAAAAATGTTCACGTTAAGGGACAACTGTCCACATCAGGACAACTTGTACTATTTAAATTCGGAAAGTGTTTGGTCTTGGCCCCGCCTCAAAATTTCTCCAAAATTTTCTAGTTTTAATTAGTAACTGTTCTGTGAGCAGTGAAAATCCTTCTTGCTTATAACTAACCCCTTAATTGGCACCATTATTGAAGCTGTTTGGCGTCATCCTCCAACTACGTCTCCTCAGAAAGAGAAAAGACCTCAAGAAACTTTATTATTTTATCTTGACTTTATCACTAAATTGTTACAACCCCTCAAACAGCTGTTTTAAAGTTCTAGCAGAAAAAAGAACTGTTAATGTCTTAGTCATGTTTTAAACAAATTCTAGAGACTTGGTTTAGTTTTGTGGATAATGTGGGAATTTGTGTGGGGTGGTTTGTTTTTGTGTCTGTCTTTATTTTTTGTCCATGTCGCCCACCCCCACTGTAAATAAAAATCAATTCCTATTATATTAGTGGCGAACATTTTTATTTCACATTGACATTCAGTAAATTACAGCTTGGTCAGAAACATTTTTCAAAAAAAAAAAAAAAAAAAAAAAAAAATCAACCACCATAAAATATGACAGAAGCTTCTTATCAATCCCTCAGTATCACCTGTGTTATATAACAGACCTTTATGGATTCAAATCTACAGATGTATACATACACAGCAGGTTACATGTGTCAACAGAACCATGCGCAGCTCCTAACCAGAGAGGAAGACCATCTGCTGCTTCATCTCACCATCAGTCAGCTCCCACTGAGCTTCATCTTCATGATCTCAGCAGTGACTCGGTAAAACCAGAGCACTCAAGTCTACTCACTCCACAGTTCAGCTCTTTATCAAAAATAATCTGACAATCTTTCACCAGGGAAGGGTGAGACTCAGTTTTAAGAACATACACGATGACATCAGTGTGGTGAGTCTTTTCAAATGTCCTTTTTAACTTCAGAATCTCTTGTCTTCAATGTTGTCCTGCTCGCTCATTTTGACATGTGCTTCTTAATCCGTTGAATTTCCATCTTTCATACAAAGATAAGAGCTAAACTCATTAAATCACTGTAAAAGCTGTATATGGCAGCTTCAAAACGAGACAAGACACCTCACAGAAGTTCAATCATCCGTCTCCTTACCTGTAACGTTAGGCGAATCCTTTTCTCCTCATCAAGCTCATTCATCAGCAGCTTAATTTCCTTGCTGGAATGCAACAGAACAAAAAAACAAAACAACTGGCACAGGACTTCTAGCTGAGCACTTACAAGCAATTAATCCAACGAGCAGGTTGAAAAAGAGGATAATGTAACAAAAATGGTGTTGAGAGCAACAGATGAGTGCCATGCGGCCGACATACTTGTGCTGACTCTTCATCTGCTGTAACTGGTCTCTCAGGTCTCTCAGCTCCGTCTGCAGTCGTTCCAGGTTCGGGGGGGCGTTTCTCTCTGGGTCTCCACCCAGCTGAGGGTCTGCGTTGGGACCCGGGGTCCCCGCAGGATGTAAAACGGCAGACAGAGCCTTTGGCAGCAGGGAAGAGAAAGACTGCGTGGACACAATGCTTCGCCCTGCAGCCTGTGGAAAACAACAAATAAAGAATGTAATATAACAGCTGCGTATGAATCGCTAAGCTGCTTTTCTTTTTAAACTCACTTGCGTGGCTGAAATACTTGTCTCTTGAGTTCTTTCTTGGTCTGATGAAGAATTTGTAGCTTCACACTGGTTTTCATTTGTTTCCTCCTCCATCACAAGTGTTACCTGTAAAGTAAATCTAGTTCAAGTTGTCTGCTACTTAAATTCGTTCAATACATCAATGGCTGAAGAGAAATTATACATGTACGTATATGATCATTGTAGGTACATGTATGTACATACAGCAGGGAAAATAAGTATTTGATACACTGCCAATGCTGCAAGTCTTCCCCACTTACAAAGAATGGAGAGGCCTGTAATTTTCATCGTAGGTGCACTTCACCTGTCAGAGACAGAATCTTTCAAAAATAATAAATAAATCCAGAAAAATCACATTTTTTGATTTTCAGATAATTAATTTACATTTTATTGCACGAAATAAGTACTTGATCAGCAACCAACCAGCAAGAATTCTGGCTCTCAGAGACCTGTTAGTTCATCTTTAAGAAGCCCTCCTGTCCTGCACTCATTACCTGTATAAACTGCACCTGTTTGAACTTGTTACCTGTATAAAACACGCTCAATCAGCCTCTGCAGCGGGGGTGCCCACCTCCAGGCCTCAGGGGCTGCAGTCCTGCATGTTTCCCTGCCACAACACACCTGATTCAAATGAATGGATCACCACCAGCTTGTCATCCAGGTCTGCACAAGTCTGTTAACGACACGTTCATTTGTATCAGGTGAGTTGTGGCAGCAAAACATGGAAGACATGCAGGGCAGCCGCCCTCGAGGCCTGGAGTTGGGCACCCCTGCTCTACACCATGGGCAAGACCAAAGAGCTGTCTAAGGACACCGGGGACAAAATTGTAGACCTGCACAAGGCTGGGACGGGCTACGGGACAACAGGAAGCAGCTTGGTGAGAAGGCAGCAATGTAAGATCTCACCTGGAGTATCAATGATCAGGAGAAAAGTGAGGGATCAGACCAGAACTGGATATGGTCAGTAACCTGAAGAAAGCTGGGACCACAGTCTCAAAGGTTACCATGGTAACACACTACACCATCATGGATTAAAATCCTGCGCCACACACAGGGTCCAGGCCCGTCTCAGGTTTTCCAGTGGAGGCATGGGAGAAGGTCATGTGGTCAGATGAGACCAAATTAGAACTTTCTGGTATGAACTCCATTCGTCATATTTGGAGGAAGAAGAAGGATGAGTACAATCCCAAGAACACCATCCCAACTGTGAAGCATGGGGGTGGAAACAGCATGTTTTGGAGGTGTTTTTCTACAAAAGGGACAGGACAACTGCAACGTGTTTAGGGGAGCGTGGATGGGGACATGTATCATCAGGTTTTGGACAAAAACCTCCTTCCCTCAGTAAGACAACTGAAGATGGGTTGTGTCAGGGTCCTCCAGCATGACAAAGACCTGAATCACACAGCCAGGACAACTAAGGAGTAGCTCTGTAAGCCTTTCATGGTCCTGGAGTGGCCTAGCCAGTCTCCAGACCTGAACCCAACAGAAAATCCTTGGAGCCCAGAAACAGCCGAAACCTGAAAGACTGGAGAAGATCTGTGTGGAGGAGTGGACCAGAACCCTTGCTGCAGTGTGACCAAACCTGGTGAAGAATAACGGGAAACCTCTGTAATTATAAAGCAAAGATTTCTGTACGAAATATTAACTTCTGTTTTTCTGTTGTATCAAATACTTATTTCATGCAATAAAACAAATTATTTAAAAATCATACTATGTGATTTCTTTTTTTAAGATTCTGTTCTTGAGTCACATTGAAAATTACACACAGCTCCAGTTTTGTAAAATCTGCTAAATCAGCAGTGCATCAAATACTTTTTTCCCCACTGTACATACGTATATACATGTGCATATACATGCATATGCACATACACACACACAGTGCATGCGACAGTTCAGAAGTCCAGCTCAGAAAAGTTAAATTTATCCCAAGGACAGATGGGACACAGGCACACCACTCACTCTTCTCAGTTATGACAGGGGAATCTCAGTACAATGTAGTGGCTACGTTTAATTTTATACTTCCCAGAGTCTGAAGCTCTGACTGTAACCTTTCGTCTGCAGCTTGAGCCACCTGCTCACCCAGGTTCTCCAACACAGACACAACTGAAACAAACTCTTCTGTGTCTTTGAGAGAGATGGAGGACAAATGTTAAACACACCTTGCAAAGCCCAGAATTAATTCAAGCCCAAGGCAACAAATAACATGTATCGTTTTTAACACTCAAGTACTTCTTCCATTTTTTTTTTTCTTGTGATTTCAAAGCCTCTGGTAACATTAAACCTTGACTGAGCAGCGTTGCAGAAATGGTAGTTTCAACAAGTGCACAAACAACAGTTGCGAGGCTTACCAGGAATGAGGGCTGAGCTATAGTTGCCCATCGTGACAGAGAGGAATACAAGCGCAGAGTGAAAGACAGAAAAACCTGCAGAATATTTAAGTCTACATCTACAAACGACAGATGGGAGCAAGTCAGCAGAGCAGAAATCCACAGAAATGTTACCATGGTCAAAACAGTAACAGTTTACATGGAAGTCTTCACCAGAGCAGGAAAAACTTTGGGTTACGGTAAAGTCAGCTGTTTCCATAATGCCAAATGTGCGACACATGCTGGTACCCAAAGCAAATAAAAGGAATGCAGCCATTAGTAAAGGTCGTAGAGCAGTTACCAGATTACTGTCAGTTGCAGCGAAGGCTCCTGTGTGCGCTCACCTTGTTTTTCCAGCTTCACCCGTGAGATACAGCAACATTTGTGGTAACTGGACACCATCTTTTGTAATCTTCTGCGGTGTGCATGTTGTGATGAGGAGTGATACTGTCAAGGCTAAGTTTAGAGCAGGACAGAAAGGAGGTCCACTCCGCTTACAAATATCTCCCAGACATGATGGAGGGGCCATGGAACCAAGGGCCACATGTGTAGAAGAAAGGAAGGAGTGTAATGACGTGTTTGCTGGAAAACCTCGTAGCTTTGATTCCTAAAAACTACTTCAAGGAACACTTTTGTTGACTTTTAAAAATCAGGAGACAGATTGGAACTCATTCGTCCTTTCATGAATTCCTCCTGTGGGTCCCTGGATGAGTCTTCAGTCTATATTGTGCTCCATCATTCTCACAGAAACCATTTCAAGCCTCTCAATAAACGAGCAAGGGCGCTAGTTTCAACAGATAACCTGGATTTATGGCAACTTTGTAAAGGACAGCCAATGGTGCCCACTTGCACCTTCACAATTATTTACATCCTGCAATTTTATGTAATCAGCAGCATGACAATGCAAGGCTGCATACAAGCGCCACAACTGGGCCTTTAAGGCTGCATCAAATGGGAGAGTCGAGTCATCATGCTGGTCTGTTGACTGAAGCATTAAGATTGTTGGAGTTTCAACTCATTTTTCATTTTGACATTTTCAGTAGGACAATCAAACACCATAAACAGTTGTTCTTCAGAGAACAAAGCAGCCAAGCTAGAAACACTTTCAAGTTTGATGCAAAAACTCCAAGGCAAGATGAAAAAAATACGTAGTTACTTCATGTCATCACTCTAAAGTTTGAAAGAAGAATCCCGCTCAAACTGTGATAAATCTGATTTTATTTAAAGTGTCAAACGCAATGTGTACATACAAGGTGTAAAGGTCAGATATCAAAGTAAATATTTGACTTCTACTTGTAAACAACAAAAATTCTAGCACTGTTAGAGTAAAATTAGGACTTCCTCCTTTTAAGCAGCATCTCCCAAATTATATTAACAAAAAAAACACCAAAGAAAACAACAGAATAGCATCTATTACAAATATTCTAAAGAAAGAACAGCTCTACTTCAGTGATGTAAATGAAACACCAAATACCAGTGATGACATGAAAGCAACAAGACTTCCAGAGCACACAGCCAGGTGGAGGCTGGATGGAAAGTCTAGCCAGGGGTTGAGAGCTTCATCCAACAGAAGATCTGGATCAGAGTTTTCGTCTCCCACACCCCAGTCCATTTTCTGACAATCTGCAACCTGTGATGAGATAACGTTTTAAAAAATATTTAGAATTACAAGATTTTCAAGTATATATTTTGTTTTTGACTAAAATCAGCTGCCAAGATGAAAAGTCTTCGATGAACAAGCCTAAAGCTTGTTCAAACATAACCACCTGACTCACCGGCTCATCACCAGCGCTGTTGGTTGGGTCCTCGGACGTACGGTGCACGCTGACGCATCACGCGCATGTTCCGGTATTTGGACACAATACTGTAGCTTTTTCTGAACACCGGCTTGTGAGCTGGAAAAGGACGTGGAACTAGAGTCTCCTTATGAACACAAAAAAAGCAAATATGAGTTAATGAGAACACAGTTAATGCTACTTTTAAGAATTTCCAGAGGAAGCAGTCTGCTGAGAGCGATGCATACCATGAGTGGTCTTCTAAAATTTCCTTGCAGTTCCAGACCCATCCTCCTCGGGTCACCAGAAAAGGACATTCTCTGTAAACGCACGTATACACATGCTGATGATGAGTGCACGTCTTCATTTAAATACCATGTAATTGTGCTTCCACTTATAAAAATGAGAGGATAACACTGCCCATCCCAAAAGAAGAGTCACCACCTGATTTAATTAAGCAAGTAAATAAGAGCCTCCCATTGGATAACGACTGCATGGACGTTTGTGTTTCAGTTATTTAACCCTAACTGATGCAGATAGCTTCTCGCTTCTTAAACAACCATGTCTGAAGACGAACCCTGTGGTCAAGGAAAAGATGCTAATCTGTTTCAGAAGATCGCGATCGGCGATCAGTTAAATGTTTGGTGAAATCAAATCTGAAAAAACAACAGTAGAGATCACATCTATGTTAAATAGTGAAAGAGAACTCAAGGGATTGTGACTAAATAGCTGTTTAGCCTGAAGAAAACCACTAATCAGTGAGGATAATCAGAAAAAAATGCTTCAATTTGCTAGGGAACATAAAGACTGGAACACTGGAAGAAGGTCATGTGGTCTGATGAGTCCAGATTTACTGTTCCAGAGTGATGGAGCATCCGGGTAAGAAGAGAGGTCCATGAAATAATGCTCCCATCATGTCTCGCGTCTACTGTAGAGGTTTGTACCTGAATGACCAGGTTATTCCATCAATCTTTGTTTTTTTCTTCCCTGATGGGGTGGGCATATTCCAAGATGACAATAACCGGATTCATCAGGCTCAGACTGTGAACGAGTTCAGGGATAATGAGACATGATTTTCACAGGGTCCAGACCTGAACCCCACTGAGAATCTTTGGGATGTGCTGGAGAAGACATATGCAGTGGTCCGACTCTCCCATCATCAACACAAGATCTTGGAGAAAAACTAATGCAACTCTGGATGGAAATAAATGTTGAGACATTGCAGGAGCTTATCAAAGCGGTGCCACTGTGAAAGGGTGTCAAAACCAAAGCTGAAGGCGCAATAAACTCCTCCCAACCGATTGTTCTGCTCTATCCAAGGCCAAGTCCTCCAGGGAGGGAGAATTGGGAATTATTTTTGATGCAGAGTGGTGGGAAATGGCTGATACTAAAATTCATAAAAGGTTTTTTTTCAGGATTCATTTCTCTAAGGTTTGCTTATCCAGAATGTCTCCCGATGTCATCGATCGTTGTGATAAATGTCAAGCCTATCATTGTAACGTAATCCTTTCATCATATATCTCTGAAGAGCTTGCTCCATTTAATTTATAGACATGTTTTGTTTAGCTTATTTTAGAAGTTCAGCTAAACATTTCAAAATTGCTATCAGTTTTTTCAAACAATGCTCGTTTTCAGCTGTCATTTAAAAAAAAGAAAAAGTGACCGTGATGCAATGAAACAGTCACTTACCGACATGGGTCCTGGTCTTCTGAACGGTCTTCCACGTCTGTTGCCATCCTGCATCACATTAAAAGGTCTGCAAAAGCATGAACACAGAGTGCATAAAAGTCTGCATTCAGTACAAGTTCATCTTTATTTATTCATTTATTTCAAATTACACACCACACTATGGTCAGAATTTGTGGAAACAGTTTCTATGAATATTTCCTTGACAACGCTGCGCTGCACATGGAAATGTGGTCGGGCCACGTAGGATGTGGCCGATGTTATCTGATAGAAATCACCACTGACTCTGGCTCTGTTTCCATTTCTGAATGCTGGATTACGAATTAAGACTGCTGGATTAAATTAGCACACACGCATATATTATACAGCAGATAATAAGGATGAGGATGGGCAGGTAGGTTGAAAAAAAAACAAAAAAAAACAAAGTAGTCAAGAAAACCTCAAATACAAGGACTACTCAGTCTCTTCAGTACCTAAAGACCCTCTTGTCCAAGTATCCCCGTTTTCTGCCTTCTGGTGATCTGGACTCGTGGGATTTTTCAAGCCGCTTTTTCGGCGTAGTGTCTCCATCTGAACTACTGTCTAAAAACAAAATCAAGCAAGAAAACGCTTTTGACAACAGCTTAAAGACTCTTCAAAGGTTAAAAAGAGAGGCGGATGTAAATACATTTCTGAAAATTACTTCTGAATGTGAATATACAATTTCACAGGAGGAGCCAACTTACCAGTCTTTGACTTTGGGCTGGGACCCTTCGGAGACCTGTCTCTGGGGGAGGAGCTTGGTCCAGGTGACCAGTGGGACAAAACAACAAGATCGCGTTTCTCAATAGGAGAAGATCTTTGGAGAGAGTCATAAAGGTGTTTAGGACACTGGACATTAATTTTTACAAAATCACAAATAATAATATACACACATATATATATATACATACACATATATATTATGTTTTTTTAGTTTTTTGTTTTTTTTTTAAATAAGGCTGTAGGAAAGAATTAACATTAACCTGTCAGTTCTTAGATAATGATATTTAAACCAGGAATGAACAGCAGCGTATTTCAGGCATACAGTTATAAAGCCACGCATCACTTAGGTACTTACAAAAGCCATGGAAAGTCCATGCTTCTTTACTCCTATTTTTGTACCCTGAATCAATCTGTGCTCTCTCCATTTAATCAGCAATTGTTAAGAGCGCTCAAATCCTGTGAGGACTTTAAAATACCGGTCTCGATCACATCAAATCTTCATCGTTCCTCTGAGATGCACAGGACGCCAGCATCTTGTTTTCACTGTCAGACTCAACTTCAGATGAATTTATTAGAAATCTTTATTCTTCCTTCAGTTGAGATTATCATCCAGGGGCTTCCACAAGATCCACATTTTGACAATTAAGGTTTTGACACAGGTAGGTCTGAAGTGATATGCTGCTTTTCCACAGATGGTTTTTACACAATCTGAATTGTGAGGCTTTATACTGTCCACAAAGGAGACTTCAATTCCATCAGATCTGGTGCTTTTCTTTAAACTTTATGAAACTGGGTAACACTGAAATAAAGGTCCGGATCAACGCACTTGCTTCTGTGGACAAACTAGCAGGGTGCGCCGCTGTCCTCTTCTGCAGTTGTGCCAAGTCACATTCAGGGTAAATTGTCAAAAATCAACTTAAACAAACAGCAGCAAGTTGAGGTACTAATAGGATGTTTGGTGCCATAGATTTTGTTTGTGGATGGTCTGGAAAAAGGGCTCAATGCTTTCATCAGGAAGAGAAAATGAAAGGACAAGCAGAATCGATGTAAATATGATCGCTGTAGCAAAACTGTACCCACGCAGCATCAAGACTGGCCACTTGTGTTCTCCATTTTTGTTTTCTTCCCTTCTATCCACAGTCCATTTCCGTAGGTCCACCTTTTCTCACCATTTGCGTTTCATAATCATCTCAGCCAACTTGTCTTTTAGGGGCCTTATGAAATGACAGGATGATGACAAACATTTCACAGCAGTAATTCTCTGACAAGAAGCTGATGTGAACCCTGGTATATTTCATCCAAACATTTCACGTGTCACTTCCTGCTGACATGGTTAATATCTGGTGAATGTCTGAGAGCATGGGAGCCTCAGTAATGCTTCTTTACTTTCTTGTGACTGCAGAGCAACAGAAAACTCCAATCTGTAGATCCGCTTGAAGAACCAGTACAAGCAGCCAGCTCCTCTTCACTACAGGACGTCCTGCAGAATGCATGCAACACGATTGTGCTTTCATACTTCAACTGGTGCTGAACTCTGCTTTCCGATGAATTGATCCTTCTTGAGTCAATTCTCTTCACTTTGATTTCCACTTCTTTAAATAAGGAAAATGTGTAAACAAAAAAGGGGGGAGGGGAAATAATATGAAATATGGGGTGATTTTCTTGTGTCAAAAGGACTTTAGCAAGTCAAATTACCAATGATTTACCAATAATTTCCAATATATATATAAGGACATATACCATAATACCAATAAAACCTGTCCACAGATTTGTGATGGCGAGAAGTGTCCAGCTAAGTCTCCATGAATTCCTCGTTATCTTATAGCTTCAGTTGTCTTTCAATGACCATCACCATCCTCCAGGTTGACATTGAAATAATGGCAAATCATTGCATCCATGCCAATCCCTTGATCCATCATTCCACTTGCATGTAAGACTGAAGTTGTTTTTCTTTTTAAATAGGCCAGAAGTCAATGATGAGCTAGGAATGTTGATGTTCCTTTTTCTCAAGGTTCGTGCACGGTTGCCTTGTTTCCAGTTATTAAAACACTGCTGAATACCACTTTCAATAAGGTTGACTCCTCTTCGTGTCTGCCAACTGCCGTTTTCCCAAAAGCAAATGGGCTTTTACATCACACAACTCTTTTTGTGTTCTTTATCAAGAATAAAGATGTCTTCATAACATGCTGAAGAGCACTTCATTCAAGCTTCAGACAGTGAGGGCTTAGAAGGAATCCTTCAAAAAAGGAATCCATAATCTAATCTTTCCACACTCCTCAAAGTGATTTACATTTTTCTCAGGCTCTACAACAGGCCGGCTTTAACAATATACTCTGTAACTGGAGCATGAACCTTCTCTTCATCCCACTGGAGAGGTAGGTATTTTGGCACATGTGTAGCACGCAGATAGGGAGGCATTTGAGAATGCTTGTGGCTTTGCATCAATTGAATCACTGTTGCACATTTAGACCATTATGACATCTCCACTTCCCACAGCTGGAACCTCTTTCACACATTCTTTCTTGACCTCCTAATCATCATCAAGCCCCTGCGAACAGTGCTACATTGAAAATACCGTACCTGTGTGTCTTCAAGGACCGGCGAGACTCCACCTGTTCTTTTCCTGTGCCAGAGTCTCTTGAAGACTTGCTGGCATTGCCTTCCTCTCTGGGGGGCGACTGTTGCGGCCTTCTTGGTTCCATCATTTTCAGAGGAACTTCCTTTTGTTGGAAACGTTTCTTCCTCATGGCAAGAACAGCACTCATGTTTCCCCGTGCAGCAATGTCGCCCAGACGAGGCCTGAATTTCACAAATGGTGGTATTTTGATCCTCATGAGAGACTCTGCTCTGATTTGTCGGCTCTTAACCAGGTAACTTTTGTCCCTAAGAGACATGGGTTTACCACCAAATGACCTGGGAATATTCAGCAGTTGAGGTCTCTCTCTTCTGGGGTGCTTCACACTGCTATGCTGCAGTTCGGGGTCTGACGAAGGCATGCTGATGTTGGATATCCTCCTCTTGCGGGGTGGTGCCACTTGCCTCTCCTGAGGACTCCTGTGGTAGGAGGATGATGGTGATGGACCTCCTTTCCATGAGGGGGATCTGTAAGGGGGCATGTGAGGCACATCTTGTGCCCTCTCTCTACTGTGGGATCTGCTGCCCTGCCTCTCCACAGGATCTCGCTGCCGCCTGGAGTCTTGTTCAGATGACCACCTGCATATCCATCAAACAATAGAAAAATCATTACAATGACAGATCCATTGCCATTTTAAGTGGGAGGCGGAACTTTTAACTTTTTATCTTAAATGCAGCCCCTTCACAAGCCATGACAGAATGAAACAGGTAGGAGAGGTAAACTTTCAAAGAGCAATTACAGATGTAACTCTCCTCTTAATGGCACATTTACATCAGACCCACTTTAATCCCCTACAACCCATATGAGCTGGGACAGAAGTAGAGTTGATCATAACAACCACTGTGACTGGGAGGAGTGACCAGCTTCTGGCCTATTCTGCAATAATTTTACCCAGCTGGGATTGTTGTTTCACTCCTGTACCTCTCTGTACACGAGCCTCTCCCATGCATCTCTCTGGGGCTCTTCTGTGACCCAGAGGGCCGGTGCTGCCCATTGTGCGGATGAGAGAACGATCCAGGCTCACTCCAGCGTTTTACACCATGACCTGAGTGTTCATAGGGCCTTCCTCTCGGATGAGGGTCTCGCCTCCGCTGCTGCTCCTCATAAGGAAATCCTGACTGCCTTTTTGGGCCCCTGAATGATCCCTGGTAAGTCGGTGCAGAGCCTGGCCTCCTGTCGGCTGGGTGATTATGAAAGTGTCTTGGCGAAGGCGATCTATGACCTGACGGGTGGCCATGAAAAGATCTGTGGTGTCCTTGTGCAGGGCTGTGTGGGGATGAACGATGTGGGACTTGAGGGGAGCGGTGTGGCCTGAATGGAGACTGTCTCCGCTGGCCGTGGCGTGGTTCCATTTTAGAAGGGTATTCTTGGAAGGAATCCTGACTGTGAGACCTCCAGTGATTGAAACGCGACTCCCTTTGCTCTCCCATTTGAGGAACTCTTCTGGCAGCTGGTGGTCGTCCTCGTCCTCGTCCTCTACCTCTACCTCTGGACTCTCTCCAGCTCATAGGACCCTTAAAAGGGTAGCCCTGGTCATCTCTCCGGTTTTTGGAATTGTACTTCTCTTCATTGGGTCCATGACCATCTTCATAAGCTCTGAAATAGAAAAAAGGATTACAACATATACTACCACTACAAAATATTCAGTAAAACCAGGTTACAGTTTGACTCAATCATATATAACAACTCAAAACTAAGTATTGAACATCACACCGAACATTAAAGAATACTTTTGATAGAAATTACCTGGGCTTTAAGCGTGGTGGTCCAAAATGCGTTCGAACCATGTCTGGAAGCGAGCTTATAATCTATGGACCAAAACAAATGCAAAAGTATAATGTGAGGTTCAACAGGATCATATACAACCTCTGACCCTCACTGATCCTATAACATGAAACTGGTTCATTCAGGCACATCTTTGTTGCACGCTTTTATCAATAAACTCATGATGAATAAGTAAAACTAATTTTTAGCTGAAACTGAATTCACCATTTCCTGTCCTATTAATCTCCCTGTTAAACCCTCTTGCATTTTCTCGCATGGAGCCGCGTACATTACAGCCAATCCGAGGTTTATTTAAATCTCACCATTTTGTTGTGAAGCATAAACATAATGCTCCGATGAAGGTCGTTTGACAGAAAGTTTGGAAGGAAAGTAAACACTTTTTTTGCATGAATCCAAGTGTGCAGAGATTTTTTTCTTAACATTTTATGTGCATTCCTCTGGCACCTTACTAGCTGAGAGTGTGGTGTATAACTTTAAAGTAATAAAGCATAAATATAAAAAAACAACTTTAAAAAGATGATCTGAGCAAATTACAGTAGCGCTTCTCTCAACTGCATCCACGCAGGCAGTGAGGGATCGTGAGAAAAGTAGGAAACCTGCAACAACCTCCACCAGCTTCTCCTCTGTGGGTTTTAATTAGGACATAAAGTTTTTATGTATTTTGTTCTGATTCTGCCACTAATGTAATGAACATGAAGAGAAATGTTCCATGAAATGCAGCAGCAAAGAGAATGTCTACTTTGATTGGATAAAGTTGAGAAAAGCTCTACAAAAACTTTCAATTCTGAAGGTGAAAAAAAACTAAACAAAAACCACACACACAACCCAAAAGTCCCACTGATTTGGAAGATACAGATTAAGTGTGAGGGTAAGGATAATATAAATATGAAACATTTTGTAGAAAAGTCTGATTTCAGACGAGGGTAAGAACATCGACCCACTAAACCGCACGAGAAGTTCCAGACGATGCTCCGAAACCCTTCAGCACGCAAAAGATCACCAACAGCGAGATGAACGGTGATCCTGTCCCCTTTGACTAGAACAGTGATTCTCAAACTGTGGTATGCAATAGACCAGCAGCAAGGATTCATGAAGACCTGAAATGTGATGGATACATTTCAGCATTCATGGCCAAGCACAGGTGAGTTGAAGTCTGGGCTTTACTCGACATTAAAAACCTAACTTTACAAAGGCCTGAACAATGCATTCTGCAAATCAGGACAGATATATTTCATTTGGCCTAAAACTGTTCAGAGAGATGAATATTTCTGGTACCTTACCTCTGGTAGCTTGTAAAGACACTGAAGATGACAAGCATCTCTGTTATATAGACACGCTGCTGATTGTTTGTTATGAACAAATTTCTGCTCTCAGATTTGTCATATGTCACATTTTTGTTTCTGAAAACATCACTATGGAAATCAAGTTTATTTTTAAAATAGACGGGTTATTATTTGATTTGAAGAAAAACTGTTTTTATTGCTTAGCAAGGGCAAAGTTTCGTTATCTGTGAATGCCATTTCACCGTAGTGCATCAAGCTACAGGCTAGCCTGGCAGGCATCTCTCTCTAAACGCAAGCACGTCATGTTGACGCGGATCACAAGAAATTTGATTGGTTGATTTGTTCTTTTTCGTTTTCGTATTTTCTACTGCTATTATTACTTTGTTGTTTTAAAGTCAGGCATAACTATAGTTTGATGCAATGTCTGAAGTAAAGAAAAAAAAAGACTGACCTAAAACATACTTTATTTTCTCCATTGGTATGTCTCAGCTACATGTAGGAAACAAACAAAGGAAAACTCAGTACTACAAGCTACAGTGCAGCAGAAGGAAATGTGCTGCATTGCCATCTAGTGGTTGGTGGTGGAATTACACAGTGATGAAAACAACAACGCTAAACACCATAGGCATATGGGCTTCGTTTCAGACCGTGGGTAAAATAGGAACTGTGTATGTTAAACCAGGAACTCTACAATGGAAGTAGCGCACACTCAGATGTCTGTTACCATGGTAACTGACTCTGAACCAAACCTGAGGCCTGTATCATGAAGCTAGATTTTGCTTTAGCAAGGTAACTTCAGGGTTAACCCTGGGTTTTCTGCATCACGAAACTGGGTAAATTCTTATCGAGGTACATCACCGGGGTAACATACACTGAACGACTAACCTGCTCCGGAGCAGGGTAACTCTCAGGATTCAGTCCAATCCTTTAAAAAGCCCCGCCCACTGGACAATCAGCTTTTCGGGGGGGGGAAAGACGTGCTCTCCCAGACAGCATCATTATCAGTGACATTTAGAATAGTTCTTCGCTATGGCGCTGATATTTATATAGCTACAGTCATTGCGCAACATACATACATCTTACAGACATCGGCAAGATTAAAACTTTTTATCGGCAAGATGTCGCATGGAGAACGTTTGTTCATTGGTAAAATGTTGCCCAGATGTCGGCCCATAATGAAAGAATAGAATAAGTCAATTTTCGACATGTCATTTGTAGCAGGAGACTTTAGCTCTCAGTGCGTTGCCTGTCTGAAGATAGCAGGTTCAATTACTGATCCTGCAGTTATATTTTGCTTTCGTAAAATGTTAGTATAAGTTTACAAGCATCGGTCCACTACTTTCTATCACAGCCCAATATCTGGATGGATTTTATTCATTTCATTCATTGTGAACGTCCCACTGGGATGAATAAAGTATCTACCCATCTTCAGGCCACTATGAATATGATTTAATAAAGGCCAAGGCTTAAAGTTTTATTCCAGCCTGCCGTTATATTCGAAGGACCAACTTAGCGGACACAGTGATGTTTTTATGTTTATTTTTAACCTGCTCCCACGTCCTTGACACCCCCCGATGGATTGCATCTGGGGAAGATTAGACTTAGACTGGGGAAGACTCAATGACTAATTGCCAAACATTCTTTTCATTAGCACATTGATTTTTATAGGATTCACGGCTGTGATCAGTATGAGATATGTGTGTAACTTATGTATTTATGCTGCCTGTTATGTGTCGCTAGGCATTTTGCCTACTTCTAGCAACAGCAACAGTGTTAGATTTCTCACGTAGGTTGTCTTTTTCTTGCGATGGACTGTTGACCTGTCCGGGGTGGACCCCTGCCTTTCACCCAAAGTGAGCTGGGATAGGCTCCAGCAGACCCCCGTGACCCTGCACAGGACATAGCGGGTATGGATAATGGATGGATAGATGGTTGGTTGTCTTTTTCTTCCTCATATTTTATCGGTAAAAGTCGCTGTGAAGTGGCTTTGAAGTGAAGTAAGGCTTTCCCTCTTTCCCATATGACGCTCATGATTGTGATTGGTCCGGTACTTCGGAACCTGCCCTTTATACGTGCGCGTTCACGGGTCCTGATAAGATAGCCCAGGGTTGAGTTACCGACTTGATAGACAGCGTCGTGATACCGATTATCCTGACTGGGTTTGTTAGGGTTAGTTGAACTGTATAGGTCTGAGTAACCGAGGAAAACTTAATCCTGCTTCGTGATACAGACCTCTGGTCTGGAGTAGTTTTACTTCAAGATACCAACTCACTGCCCCTCCTCCTTGCACGACGTTCCAGTTTTTTGTTTGTTTGTTTTTTCCATTCCACCCAAATGTTTTTAATGTGATAGACGAGCATGTTACGTTTGAGTAACTCATCAATAAATAAATAAATAAATAAAATTGAAACGTAAGATCAATCCGATACGAAAGAACGGGACCTCGTGACAATTTCGATAACTCTGAGCCTTGAAAATCTCCCTTTTCCACTTTTCCAGTGAAACCGTTAACGTGGAGCATTGTGGCCGTGTGATGGCCGCCTCCCTGCTCTCTGCTCGGATTCCTGAAGGAGCAGATCCTGCTTCCATTTTGAGCAGCTGTTCGTTGCTCCAACCAGACTCCTTCATTTCATTCTCCAGCGAGAATGTCGACGCAAACACTCCGGTGACAACAGAACCTCGTATTTTTATTTTGTTTTAATTTCTCGATACGAAATAAAAATAAAGATATATGTATAAATATATATAAAGCGAGGCCAACAACCTGATTCAGCGAAGGTAAGCTCTTCGCTTGACAAAACAGCATTCATGACACTCGGGAGGATATATTTCCGCGGTTCAACAACACATTACGCGAGTTTAAAAAAAAAAACACACCAAAAATATTACTTAACCGAAAACAAGCGAGTGTAATTTCATTATACCCGTATACTTACCAATCAACAGTAGATCGATAAGGTGAAAGCTAAATGCGACACACGTAAGCTCTTCTTCCTCGCAGTGTCTCCGATACATCAACACATCTCCTGAGAGATGAACAAACGGCGCCCCCTGCAGTCTGGGAGGGAGAAGTGCGTGTCTGGGGACGACTGAAAGGTCACAAGAGAGAAATCTAAACGAAAAACGAAGACTGAATAATTATAAATAACAGATACATATTTTCAAGACACATTCTGAAAATATAAAGCAAATAGAATAACATTACTGTCAAGTCTATGTGTCATGTGGATTTCTTGAAATTTTTTTCAGTTCAATTCAAATCATTTTATTTGTTCCCAAATGTCATTTTCAAAGGGCATACAAGGAGCTATCAAGTCCACATCCCTAACATAGAAACATTCACTGAAAAAACATGAACAATTTATAAAATGCTTCAATTATCTCAAGTAAACTTTAAAATTAAACTTTTTAAAATGAAATAAAATAACTAAATTTTTGTATGTCATTTAGGTGTATCAGTATATGGTTAATGTTCAGCATTAAGACGCTGCACTGCCCTAAAGCCTACTTTATACTTCTTTGTACCCATCAGACACTCAGAGCCCTTTCCAACCTCCCCAATTTTTTTAACTATCCATCAAAAATGACGGAGACCCTTAGGATAGCGCACGTCTGTGATTGGTCAGCTAACTCCTCACTCCTCCGGTTTCCTCATCTCACAACAACACCGCCATAATCAAAGGCGTATAGCGGATCATTTGCTGCTCGATGTCCATGAGCTCCAGCTTCATCACAAGTTGCTTTCTCTCAGTCTCCATTCTTCCCTTCTTTCCACAAATCTCTAACACCAATGTCAAATAAGGCATACCCTAAGAAATAGGGGAGTGAAATTGAGTTGAGTTTGCTGCTGAGTGAGCAAATTGTTATGAATAGTGGTATAAGCATATGTTTGAAAATGGAATTTTTGTACTCTATCATTGTTATTTTAATCAATGCATATCACAGACATTTAATTCAAACCTCCAGAAATTGTGTCAAGTTTTGAAAAAAAAGGAAAAGAAAAGGTCTTATGTCTCCTTTTAGGAACTGTTTGCTCTTCTGTCAGATTACAGAGCAGTTATGTGGTGTGAGTTCATACTCTACACCACAGCAAACCAAAATATCGTTATTCAGCTTTAATCAGGTTTTCTCTAAGTTAACATCCTAATAAAAAGCACAAACTGACACACAAACAAAAACATTGACAGTTTTACTCTTTATTGTTTCATATAACATTGTTGTGTCCATGCCCTAGCATGCACAATGTACAGTATTTGCATAACCTAAAGAGCTAAGATGGATACTGAGTAATCTATGAGCAGATCTGGATATGCATAGAACTGGTTGTCTATTATTTCTTTACTTGTATTATATGCTTGCAAAACAATACACAAAACACATTTAATTAATGTGTAATAATATGCAAAATGTAAAGCAAATCTTACTTTGTATTTTATTTGTCTATTTCGCTTGAGATCAATGAAAACCCTTTTATTTGTTGAGCGATGTGCTGTTAGAGGAACACAAATCTAATTGTCACTTTGTAAGTGGTGTCATGAGTTCAAGCTGTTGGCATAACTGAGACAGAATTCCATGTTTCAAACACAAAAATTCAAGTCTTACAGGTTGCACACACAAATGAAATGGAGAGAAAAGAAAGACACAGGAACAAGTGCAAAAATACAAGCAACTGATGGCTCCTTCATAAGGGATGTCTCCTGAAACTGCATCTTGCAAATACAGACGAGTATGAAATACAATGATTTTTCAAAGAAAAGTAAACTGGACTGTTGCTGAACAGGATGATCCTGTGATGAGAGGAGGGGGAAAAATGTAACAGCAAACGGCATCTTTATCGATACAGGTCATACTTACACGTTGATTGTTAAGCAAATGTTTCTGCTGCAGAGCACTTCAGTCTAATGCAACAATAACCAGATATTAATTCTGGCTGATAAATGCACTGAAACTGTGTCTGACACTGCAAGGCACTGCTATAGAAAGCTTTCTAGCTGACATTAAACTGCTCAACTGCCAACACTTTCATCGGTAAAATCAGATTTTGTCAGTGGATTCTTGAATAAAGGCCATCTGACTTTGTTAGTCTACATTTGCAGAAAAAAGAAATCCTCTCAGTTCTGCGACAAACATGTGACAGCGTACCACTGTTTGGTTTCAAAATGCTTTAACATTCAGATTAACAGCTATGGGCTCACTTCTTATTTTCTCAGTCACATGCACTCAGGAAGCCCCGTCAAAAAGAATAAAGGGAATCATTTCAAAATAGGAACAATCCAATGATGAGACTCGACCGTGTTTGGACGAGTGAAGAGGTTCTGACAGCCTGGCTGGATTTTGCTTTGGCCAGATGAGTCCAACACACCCCAGGCAAATGATTCATCAATACATGCATTAATGGAATGACCTGGCCAGAGGGATAGAGAAGTACTGCAAATTAGGCCATCATTTCGATGAATCAGCATGGCCTTTCCTGCAATACTCTGAATTGGATTCAGGGGTTTTAGGGTCCACGTGGAGAGGCAGACGTACAAATGTGCAAGCTTAAATATTCCTAATGGAGCTGACTCAGAGAGGATTCTGCAAAGTTCTTATCAAGCTAATGTGAGTTAGTAAAAGTATGTCCCCTAATTTTCTACGAGAGTAAAACCCTGATATAGTTTTTGGTTACTTTCTCATATGCTACATCCATACATCCTCCTTCCATAAACAGCTTTCATACATGTGCTCATTTTTCACACTTGTTTTCATGATATTATTCAACTGAAGTTTTCACACATTATTTAACGTACTATTTAATTAGTTGATATGGGATGTTTTGTTGATATTGCAATTCATAATTTGCATTTTAAGTCAGTCTCTATGGCTCTATTCCCATAAATACAGTGACACAAGGCCACCTACTAGTGTCAATGTGTGTGTGTATGTGTGTGTGGGAGAGAGAGAGGGGAGAAAAAGAGAGAGAGACTAATCTACTGGCTACTGAGTCTGTTTGAGTTTGGGGGCGACGTCCCGATGAGTTTTGAGTCCGACATGGGACTAACAATGCCCTCAATCAGGTTCTTGTTGCAGTCCCCCATGTTGCTGTCAGAGGACAGTTTGGGGTACGTGACACTTCCTGTCAGGTCCATCAGATCCTCGAGAGCCCGGTTGTTGCTCAAGCCGCCGTGCTGGATTTCATTAATGGGTGAGAACTTAGGGATGGAGATTAATTCTTCCTTTGAAGCTGGGCTGAAATATGATTATAAAAGCAGAAATGAAGCTTAATTTTATTTCTTTTCTTTTCTTTTTTTTTAACTTGATGACCCTCTGTTTATTGTTTGTGAACTCACATTTCACTGGGTTTTTTTTTTTTTTTCAAGAGCTCATCATGTTAAGGTAGCACAGTCCACCTTGTAGCAGTAAAAGGACTCACCTGACCTCCATAGACTGCACCTCGTCACAGGACCCCGTGCGCTTCACATCTAGTGGCTCCAGCTTGATGGTTGGTGGGGACAAACATGTCACCGGTAGTGGGGTCACACTGGGTCGAACAGCCTCTTTCTGAGATGCCACTTTAGCCTTTCCCTCAGCTGATGCTGATACGTCCAGACTTTGCTTTTTGCTTCCTTCTGTAGTTTGATGAATGCTATTCAAGGCATCTCCTGCACCCTTGACTGCTCCGTTCATCACACTGCCCTCTCTTTGGTTTACTTTGATGCCTGCTGTCATCTTAGTTGCCTCTTTCATTTGGGAAGTTACTTTTACATTTACTTTGAGCTCTTTGCTGACACTCAGTTCCACCTCTTTTTCCTTTTGCTTGAAAGCACAGGCGCCGGCCTCTGCGCTAACTTGGCTGCTATGTTCTTCTCCACTGGTTTGTTTTTTATCCAGTCTTTTCTCAGGGACACTGTGTGGTTGCGCCACAGGCTGAGTGTTGTTTTGAACTTGTCTGCACTTCTGGCTGTCCATCTGTGCTGCTGCTTCCATCTTCATGGATGACACTTCCTTAGTTTCCTCCTGCACAGCGGCCTGCTCTTTAACCTGAATGTCAGTCTTTTTGCTTGTCTGCTCGATCACCTGAGCATCAGACTTTACATCCCCTGTGGACAACAGAAAATATCACAGTGGGGTCACTCCATTTGGACTGTCCACTTAAAATCACGGGGATCTGGTTTAAGTTTGCATTTGTGCAACGATAAGACTTCATATAGTCATAATAGTAGGTGTAGCTCATCATCCGAAGTGTTAACGAATCAGATTAACAGTGTTGCAGCAGCAAATCTCAACACAGGACAGTTCAACAGTGTTAGTTCACCTGTAGTGAGCAGGTCCCTAGAGAGCTGAATAAATGGTCCAAGGGTATTTTCAAGGGCAGCCTAATTTTACAGGCAGCTCCCATGGTGCTGCTCTGCAGGGAGATGTGCCCATATCAGCCCGAAGAAAGAGGTCTTACTCTGCTGCTCCTCTCCACTCAACGAGAGGATGTTCACCGTGTGCACAGCTGTTAGGCAAACAGCTGTTATGACAAGTGCATTATTTCTGTAGAAATAATTCATTATTTTTGGATTTTATTCATCTTCGGCTGATTTGAAGGTATCGCCTAAAGTGATTTTAAGCTTAAGCATAATCATAACAATGTCACTGTTTCAGGTAAAACCAAAAAACTGCCTTTCAGATGAGCACAGATATCTTAAAATGGTTCAAATACAGTTGAACAGAGGTGAGAGCATCTGTCGATCAAACGAAGGTTATTATCTAACGCTACAATATTGCAGACGTGAAACAGCGAGGTCGGGGAAAGAAATAAGTGAAGGAAGGTTTTCTCTACGGCTTTTATGAACTGATCAGTGAAAGTGACTTTCGATTTAGCTGATGTACAAGCTGTCACAGTTTAGGGGTATTAACGGTGAATTTTCATCTAAATCTTGTTTGGTTATCCCAAAGGAGAAAAAACAATGTTAAAGGAACATTCCAGGATTAAAACAACCCTGAGATAATAGAGTATAAACTTTCATTAAGGATAAAACGAAGTGCAGTAAAGCAGTTTCGAGTGAAAACAGAATATGCATTTGTTGCAAAATGGCAATTAATTTAAGGACTTGGGGGGCAATCAACCTATGTCAAGATAATGAACTTCAAAAATGTCATTCCACTTAAGTGATAGTGTGAAAATGTTCCCCAGAGACAAGCCAGGGTCATTTTAACCTTATAAGTTTACAGAAAAGGACCCTTTAAACATCCCTTTACAATAATTATGTACAAGTTGACTCCTGATGCTGCTGCACTGATGATGGTCATTGGATGCAAAAGGAAGACTGTTCAGTTTTTCTGTCCTGGTCCAAGTCCATGAAAGCAGACTTCATGAATTACTTATACTTTTATTAACAGCATTTTGCACGACTTTGGTCACTGTTCTAACTCGGGATTGTTCGCTAAGTTTTAGTCTTGGGTTATCTTGCTCTCTTGTTAGGACTCCTGTATTATATTTAGTTTGACATGGTCTTTGGTCCCTTGTGTGTGACTTTCTTTGTTTTACTCTCTTGTAACTGTCTACATGTGAGGTTAACTCCCCGTTTCAGTCTGGGAGGCATATTCCCTCTCTACATTTAAGGTTAGGCTTAATGCCTTCATTTTTAATAAAGCCTTTAACTCTGTAGTCTCTTAAACCATCTCTTAGTTATGCTGCTATAGGTCCAGGCTATTGGGGGCACTCCTATTGTGCACTGAGCATCTTCACCGTGTCTCTCGTATCTCAGTTTAAGATTGTCCTGGATCATTTAATAGCGTAAACATTATCTATCTTCTCCTCCTGCAGGTCCTACCATGATGTTGGGGGTTCCTGCTGCAGCTGCCGCTCCTCTTCTTCTCCTGTGTTCTTTATGAGGGGCAGCACAGTAGTGCAGTGGTTAGTACTGCAAGAAGGTTCAGCTGGATCTGGTGTTTCTGTGTGGAGTTTGCATGTTCTCCTTATGGTGCGTGGATTTCCCATCCCAAAACCCTGCTGTTTAGGCTAATTGGTAGTACTAAATCCTGCCAGTCATGATTTGCATTAACCATAATGAAATTTGATTTATAGGAGAAATTATAGGAATAATTCAGTTCGGTCTAGTTTTTATGTGTGTGTGGCAGTGAGAGAAACTGTGTGCATTGTAAAAGCGCCGTGAGTGGTGTTGTTGTTGTTTTTATAGACTTGTCTGTCCGTCCTTTGCTGCTCCCTCCTTTGTCCACCTTCTCCTGATGTTGCCTCCTTTTTTTCATTCCCCAAGCTGTCATTTGTCTCGTCACTGTTATATGGATTTTAGCTTTGGCTGCAATGAAAGTTTTTTTGTTTTTTTTAGTTACTCCTACATCTCTGGTTTCCTGCACTGGGATCCATCCCCTGCACCCCTGGCAGGAGTCTATTTTTGGATCACTAATGGAATCACGGCGTTACGTCAAATCAGGCAACACCACCCTTCTCTGGTTGAGGAGGTCTGTTGCCTCTGTCATAAGTGCTGTTGCTGTGAGAGTCTCTAAGAGCAAAGCAACACATGAGAAGAACCAGCGAAGAACCACTGGCTTTGCCACACCGTTCGTAGTGATAATGTATGTTAGATAGCTTCATCTTATAGTGCTGTAAAACTAGTTGCACACTTTGATTGGCAGCTGGGAGGCATGTCTTCCTGAGTGCACCTCAGTCGCCAGCTTATACACTCCTAATGCAGGTGATGCAGACGCGTTCAGGGTTTGGCAGAAGTGTGATTTATCAAGTTGAACTATGGCTAAAATAATTTTTAGAAACTTTTTCGTTGTGTTCTGTTTTCACTCTTATTTCAAACATGAGATTTGCAGTGCAGTTTGAGGAGCCTGAGTAACGCTGGAGTTATTGCTTGATCACAAACAGATCAATAAAAGTGACAAAATCCAATGATGCAAGGCTCATATCAGGCGTTGGAAAGAAGGACCACTATGCTGGTCACTTAAAGAAAAATCTGTTATTTAAGCGCAACTTGTTGTAACTTGTTTATTAAATAAATGCTCTTTGCTTAACGTGCATGCACACAATTAACACTATCAAATAAATAAATAAATGCATGACCCAAAGCGCAAATAAAATAATAATATTACTGTTTGATTGATTACTGGATCCTTATTGCTTCTTTTGCCTTTGAATGACCAAAGCATCATAATTACTATGCTGGGAAAATATTGTCGTCTGTAAGAAATTTAAGATGAGACAATTCATGAAAGAAAATCTGGATTTCTGTTGCGCATGCTTAAGATCTGCTGACACATAAATCCAATCATGAAACGCACATGCCCTGTTTGCATTTTTACAGCAGCAAGGCATACAGCAGGGGCAAAAAAGAAAAAGAAAAAAGCATGGAGGACAAGCAAACGCAAAGTGTCTGCAGGGTGACTGAACACATACTAACCTGGCGGGGAGACAGACTTCGCCTCCACCTGCTCGTCCTTCTGAGTCAATGCAGAACAGAGACAATAAGGACTCAAAACCAAAGTACCACTGATAACAGAATTTAATTTTAAAAAAGAATGACAGAAATTTTTAACATATGAAATGTTTTTGTTTTTTAAATGTTCAGGAAATCAGCAGGTGTTAAAGGCAGCAAGTCTACTGTATGAGAGCAGATGGTGTCTCTGACAGTACCTTCATGTCAGCTTCACCCTTCCTTGTTCTCTTCATGATTTCCTCAATTCTCTGCAAATACACAGAGACATATAATTACTTTGGGAACTTTTAGGATGAGAAGCTCAAGATGAGATAAAAATGGACCTTTTTTCTTAGTAGCCTCTCCTCCTCTTCCTGTTGTGTCAGGAGTTCCCTGTCCTGCCGCTGACGCTCTGCATCTCCATGAGCCTGGACTTTCACCTTTTCTGTCTGTTTGCAGCAAGAAACTGCATATTTAGAACAAGAAGTGATAGCTTATATGTAATTTTAAATATAAAATAAAGAAAAATCCGTACCTCTGTTTCTGCGTGGATCCACAGCTCCGTCTGCTGCTGTTCTTTCCTTCTTTTGTCTTCCTCCTGCTTCAGCGAGAGAGGCTCCTTCGCATTCTTCCCTCTCTCATCCACCTGTTCAGCCTTCGCCCGCTGCTGCTGCTGTGCATGAGCGAGCTCCTTTCTTTGCTTATCTTCTCTTGATCTGATCAGAATGTGCTTACAGTTATCGTGCAGTTTTTTTATTTAAAGCAATGCAATCTCACTGTGTCCAGCGTATTCACCTCTCTTCTTCCTCTGTTTCCCGTTTTATCTCCTCCAGTTCTTTCTGGGCTCGGGCTTGACGCCTGCGCTCAGACAGCAGCCTGGAAGCCTCCTCTGCATTAGTGGTGCCAGCTGCCACCTTCCCTGTTGATGCGACTGTAGGGGATTCAGTCAAACATACGCAAACAGAGTAAAAATCATCTGAATGTACTTAAAAATACACTCTACCTTTGCTGGAGTCTCCACCCTGAAGGTTTCCCAGTATCTTCTTGTCTGAAGAATCCACTTTGGAGGATGTTTGGTTCCTTTGGTCAGGCGACTGACTTTTTTTGGACAAGTCCACATTGAGTGTTTTATCTGGTTTTTCACTATTACAAGACTTGGAATTGTCATTTGTTATTTCAGCTTTGGCTGAAGGTAAATTTGCGTTGTTGCTGCTTTTCACCACAGGCTCAGCTTTGGATTGGACACCCTTCTTTTCCACGGTCTTGTTTTCTTCTTTCCTGTCATCATTTGGTGGGTTTGACCGATGTCTTGTTGGAGAATGGTGGTACTGATGTGAACTGCTGGGAGACTGGGCACGCATCTTAGACGCCAACCTGTGCAAAGATGGAGATTTCTGGCTGGAGAAATTTCAGTGCTTGGCATGCCAACATTTTATTTCAACAAATGATCTCACTTGGAGGCAGCTGGAGAAGGCAAATGCTTGGTGGCACTTGCAGGGGATTCAGATCTTCTCACAGGAGAGCCACAGCATGGAGATGCAGTTCTTCTTTCTCTGCGCAGCCGCTCTTTCTATTATCAGACAGGGTTTAAAACAAATGTTGTGTGCAGTATTATTCCATTCTTAGATGTTGTGTAAGTATATAACAGCGTAGAACGTGACTGGTGTGAGGTCTGACCTTAGGGGTGTTGGGAGTGGACTGAGAGCCTCCCTGGAGTCCAGCTCGGCTGTGATCTGCAGGGTTGAGTGAGCTGCAGAAAGGCGACCTGTGAGGGCTGCAGGGCGCTGCATGATGACACACAATAAAGTCAAATAATTGCAAATATGTGACCGATAGAGCGGTTTTGATACAGTGTTAGGATGAGCGTGGTTTGCCTGGACAGCGCTACACTCAGGTGAGAGTTACACGTTTAATTTCACAGCCATGATTGGATGAGATAGAACTGCAAAACAACAACATTGCATTTTACACTGTGATGACAGAAACCATGTGTATGACTTGCAGGTACTGAATTTGCCAAAATCTAGTCTGCAATATGTGAACAATGCCAGGATGCCAGTGCGGCATTCACCATTAGTCAGTAAGTTCTTTCAGAGCATCCATGGTTTGACTTTTGTATTATTTTTGAAATGTCTGTTCGCCTGCATTATAGTAAGCTTCTGATTAACTTCCTGTTTCATTCTACATTTGGACCACTTTCAAACCGTGCTTGAATGCATACAACACAGGATGTGGTTACGTACAGCAGGCGTAACTGGAAGCCAGCAGCATGACCACCGTGACCAGCTTCCGCTGTCAGGGACCATTTCATTCTCTCGTACATTAATCACGGCAGTCTGGTCAGTTGGATATCGGTGTGGTTTTAGGAAGTGGCACACTTACATACTGCAGATTGTGCAGTTCTTCTATACTGCACACCACATTTCAGCACAATCAGTACTCATTAGTAGCTTAGTATATGGTTTTGAAAACGGCCTTGCTTCTGTTCTTGCTCTTTTATTTTTTTCCCTGGATTGACTGAATACCTGAGCTGTTATTGGTTCTGTCTTTTATCTGCTCCCTCTACCTGTACTTAACCTGTGCTTTGCCAAATAAAAATTTCCAATTTTTGATTTTATTTGTTTTGTGTCTTCCATCCTTGCGCCACCATCACGGTGCAGATGGAGTACAGGTGTCTGTTTCACTGAGTCTGTGGATCAAGGTGATAAGCATTTGGGGAGTGAAAACCTTCAAACATGTAGCGCAAATATATGTTGTAAAAAAATGGATAATACACAGGTCACACACAATAGAGTAAAAGAATGTGATAACTGCTGATCCAGGATTTTAAAAAATCAGTGCATTATAAATAATCAGTACCAGCATGGTATGTATGTGAACAACGTTGTTGCTACAGGAAAATAAAATCTACGAAAGACATTTTGAAAACCCTGAATCACAAAAGCTAGACAAGAGCCCTGAACACTGACAGCATTTAACAGCACCTTTCGTTACTCATCCATTTGTCTCTTATAAAGAGTAACCTCTAAGGAGTGCAGATTTCTCTGCAGGGTTTCTTCATCTATGCCTATTTAGGAGCTAATATTCCTATTCTAGGTCATGTGTGATTAATGCTGAGTTCAAGTGCAAGTCAGGAGTCGGCAACGTCGAGATGTTCTTTACCAGCTTCCGACAGAGGAGAGAAACTGGGATCCCCCATCCTTGGGATGATAACCGAGTAAAGTAAATATCAGCTCCTTGTTCTAAATTATAAACGATAAAGCTGCAATGTCACATAGTCTATACTTTTTATTGAATTTATTACTTTCACATACATTCGAAGATTGAACATTTATAAACTGAACATTCAAACTTCAAACGTGTCAAACGTGTCGGTCTCCATGGACCTTGCACATGTTTCTGAGCTAAAAGTGACCGTTCTCTCGCTCTTTTCGTAAGCGGATGACGTTTTCTTTCCAAGTACTTTGAATGCAGCTTTCTATCCAAGCTCATCTACTCAAGCAACTAGAGTCAGCACCACTTCTCTCTGTTATTATGAAAATGTAAATTACCAAAAGGCATGAAAAACAACAACAACAACAACTCCAAACTCAGCTAAAACTGCGATATTAATATCCCAGTTTGTTTCAGGCATAAAAAACATTTCCATGCCTCTGCGGTGATTGTTAACATGCATGTGGCTATTGAAAGGTTGCTAAGTTGAGAAAACTACTCAAAAAGCTGACTTCTGCTGAAGTCGATATAAAGTTTGATGCAATGGAAGCACATCTTCACTGAAGAAAAGCCCTGAGCTGATGGGGTTGGATGGAAAAAGATATTTTCCTTTCATCGACATTATGAAGTAGCTAATTCTGGCACACCACCTTAACAGAACTGGAACAAGTACAAGTTCATCAAAATGGAAAAATATGTTTAGGTTGTTGCACATTTCGACAAGTTTGGATACATTTTGGCAAAGAATCACGTGATGAGATCTTCCCTTGAACGTTATTGGGTTTCCACACGGTCCCGGCTTAAGGACAAAAGCCTCTGCAGAAGAGCACTGACAGAGCAAAACATAATGAAGCTCGTCTCAGTTTGTCCAGGTGTGGTAGACGTCAACAAAACAAGCATTACAACTTCTACAAGAGTGAAGCTAGTAAAAAAAAAAGAAAAGAAACAGATGTGTTTTAGTTTATGTTTCACCCCTGACACAGACATGGTAACACAAACATGGTAAGTGTTGGATGAACAGGAAGGGAGACGCAATTGGGAGGGCAAGGGGGCTTAACTTTACCAGATTCGCTGACAGCAGGAAGGGGGGAGGCAATGCCATGGGAAAAGGCGGAGGCAGCAGAGAAAGGGAGTGGGGCATTCTCACAGTCACCTATAGGCAGCGACGGAGCAGAGCAGAGCACACAGAGCATTATGAACAGCTGCTCTGAGCAGTTCTTCAACCAGCTGTGGAGACTGGGCAGGAATGAGCATGCCAGCAGGGATGTCACTGAAATGGTCTGACCTTTGGTCAGATTTAAAGCCACTATGTGAAGTTTTTATAACAAACATGTCTGGGTTGTTTTTAGATTTCCAATATTTCAAAATGTCCACCGAGTTTTAAAAGTCACGCTTTTGCGCTGTATTCAGTCCACACCCATGCAGACATGTAATTCCATCCTGTCTCTGTGGGAAAAGAGGGAAAGGCACACATTTTGCAATTTAGCAGCCAGAACATCGGCAATGGACAAGCTAAGAAACACTCTCCCTCTCTCCTTGTGTAATGCTACTTCATATAAATACAGCCCAATGTGATGCATTTAAAGAATATTGGAATTTCTCTTTCATATCATGCTCTTTCATACCAGTCAACCATATATTCTGTTCTTTTCATGCTTCATGTACCCACAAGAATCGGTATTCACATTTGCAGGCTCGTTTCTCACCTGCTCCTGGATGGCAGCCCCTGCTCCAGCGCTTTGTTCTCTGTTCCAGCTGAAGGCTTCGCTCCAGAGAGCGTTTCATCAGGGCCTCCAGCCGCTCCTGCACATAAGACCTGCCTTGTATCTAGATGCCACCACCTCCAAAGCCTATGCTTATGTAGAATTAGATTACAGCTGCTGTGAAGATCTGAATATTTTAATATTAAAAAAGAAGCCTTTTCTGTGCTTGTGAAGATGCACTTCTGAGTAAAATTATCCAGTCTCCCCATCTCCCCATCTTTTCCTAAACTCCTTACTTACTCCTTACTTACTTTGTGTTCCCCACTTCAGAGTGGGGAACACAAAGCTGTAGCACCGATTTCAAAAGACAAAACTCCTGTAGACAAGATAAACATCCTGCCATCCTAATTCTGTGTCTGTTTTTGTTTATTCTTTCCAGATTTGACCTCGATTTCCAAGAGACTGTCACAGACTTGTCGTGAGATGAAAAGAAAAAGGTATAAATTAATATATGGAAAGTTTTAAATGGAAACAGATTATGTTTGCTCATTTTTTCAAAAGCAGATGTAGTGATAGAGAATGTCAAAACCTAATCTTGCACACAGAAGACTGCAACATTTCCAATCTGCTGACCCTTTCCTCCTCGAGCTGCTGCCTCCGTTTCTCCTCCACTGCAGCTCTGCGGAGCTCCTCCTTCTGCTTCTGCTCCTCGAGCCGTCTCCAACGCTCCTCCACCGTGCGCTCATACTGCAGCCGAGCCCTGCGCTCCTTCTCCTTGATCAGCTGCTCCTTGGCCGCTGGAAGACACAAAGGAGTCACCAAAAAAAAAAAAAAAAAGGCCAAACAAGTGTGTGTTGTTCGTGATGGTATGTGACTATTTTTGAATAGATTAATCTATACATATAATCTTTCTTTGAATTTTTTTTATGAATCACATTATACATAAATATATATATATATATATATGCACTGATTTATTATTTATTTTCTAACTCTTAAAAGAATCTGTAATGGCTTAAACTTGTGTGTTGCAGAGAATTTGATTGCGTCTGTCAGTCCAGGCTCAAGATTAAACTGTGAAGATAGTAATCCTTGTCACCATGGGCCAACTGATGGAGCCGCAGCGGGATTATCTGTAAGTGGGGAACCTACTCTAGCGGACGATTCTATGTCACAGTCTCCTTCCCAGCAGTGACACAGATCATCATATCAGACTACCCAGTGAACTTAAAAAACGAATCTTCTTTAGGCAAGCAAAGCCCTTCCGTGGCCAATTAAAGTAGCTACATAAAGAAGCACAGCATGACAAAAAAAGAAAAGCAGAGAAACTTGAGAGGATGAGGAAGCAGGATGCATTTGTAACCGGGACATCACCTACCCAGGCTCCGCTCCCTCTCCTCTCGTCTCTCTTTGGCCAAACGCATCCTGTCATCTGTCTTCATATATCCCTCCAGGCCTGAAAGACAAGAGATGAGTGAAGATGGAAGAAGGTGCGGATATGAATA
>JBAMYA010000006.1:5926162-5959657 GCA_037176975.1 Arrhamphus sclerolepis
TTTTATTTTATTTTATTTTATTTTATTTTATTTTATTTTATTTTATTTTATTTTATTTTATTTTATTTTATTTTTTGGGGGGGAACAACGATAATAATGAATGTTATAATGTTGTTTTCGTTTTCCAGCAGGTGGCAGCAGCGCTGTTTCTACTGTAATCGAAGTCTTAGAAGAAGAGTCGAACCGGAAGGACAGAGCTGCAGAAGGACGGATCCGTGCCGTGCTGTGCCGAACAGGGACTGAGGGAAAGATGCTGGCCAATATCTCCACTGTGTTTAGAGCTTGCGCTCAGAGAAATGTGAGTATAAATGTCTTTAGGAGTATCGGTGGTCCGAGCTGACCTCTGTACATGAAAGAGTCAATGATCAGAAACTAGCAAGTAGACTGTTCTGACCTTGATAGCCAGTAGGCTAACACAACACACCACTCTGTATTCATTAATCCTATTTTGTTCATTTGTCCTTCTGTTTGGACACAATGATTAATTTAATTTGAAGTACTTTAACATTTTATTTCTGGTCGTGGAGCCAGATGTTGACTGCTAGCTAGTTTAATATAAAAAAAAATAAATTAAAAAAACCAAGCAACAAAAAGCTGCTTTTTGTTTTGGTTTTGTTTTTGTCTTTGTCTTTTGTTTGTATTTTTAATTCTCAAATTACTACATATTTATATTACTACTTATTACATTTTAATATTGACGTCATTTTTAGTTTCACAGAACTGAGCTGGAATCTGCCAACAATAGTTGATCGATAATTATCAAAACATTGGAACACTGAAAGGGATGGATGTATGGAAGGATGATGGATGGATTAATAAATAAATTGATGGATGGATACCAGGATAGATGTGTAGGTAGATGATAAATAGATGTATGGATGTTGGATGTATGGAGGGACGATAGATACATGGGTAGATAGATAGATAAAAGGACGGATGGTAGACAGGGCAATAATTCAGTAATGGAATTTTACAATAAAAAGTGTTTCAACAGTGATGATTTCCAGTATATGTGTGTATATGTATGTGTATATGTAGTATCATTGTTATTATTATTATTATTATTATTATCATGCCAAGCAGCTGGTTTGTTTGATGGTAGTATCACTTTCCTCAGTTGTGAATTTAAATAAAAGATAAAATGTTGATTTATTTATTTTAATTTTAAAACGTTACATGATTTTACAGTATAGGATTAGGTTCTATGAGGTTTTTCTGTTGGTTTGTGGGTATTTTTGGCTGTTTTTCTTTGGTTTCCATTGACATCAGAATTAATCTGTATCAACTGAAATTAACATATATATGTGTGTTTGTGTGTGTGTGTGGAAAAAAAAAAAAATATATATATATTTATATATATATCATAAGATAAGTGTTCATAACTACTAAAATTATTGAATAAACATGCATATACTATGCAGAGATGGCACCAAAATATACATCAGTACATAAGTGTATATGTTGAAATGTGTATACACGCAGATGTGCTCGTGGAAGAGTGCGTTTAGAGTGCAGGTCATGTGATGCATTAAAGTAGTGAGTCCAGAGTTTTATATGTCACACAGACATGATGTGCTGTACAAACTCACGAGGTAGAAGAGCTGCTGTATTTAACAATCCTGTTTTATTTATTAACCCTACTTTATTTACATTGGTTTGTGTTTAATTAGTATGTTGTAATTTACATACTTGATATCCATCAGATGTTTTTAAAGTGGAAAAAAAAAAGATTTTGAGTTAAAATTAAAATTGATAACATTTCAAACGCAATAATTAAAGTTTTCTTTTTGTCTTGTCTTCCACAACAGAGGTCTGCAGTGGTTGTGACAGCGCGCACGTATGCAGACTTCACAAACCAGGCTACCTTTGAAGTGAAGGTAAGATTCAAACTTTAACTTGTTCAACACACATATAAGTTTGTGAGCTATTAAGGATGTTTTCTTCTATCAAGAAATGCGACCTGCACAAGCTGGATGAGGGCCCGGCCACTCAGGTGGTCATGACTCGGGATGAGGGTCTGCAGTACTACCGCACCATGCAGATCATAAGGCGTATGGAGCTGAAGGCAGACCAGCTGTACAAGCAGAAGATCATCAGAGGATTCTGCCACTTGTACGATGGCCAGGTTGAAAAGCTTCTCCTCGTTTCACACCACATAAATCCATTAAGTGTCACTATTTGTTTGCCACATTGTTGTGTGGACACTCTAAAATATAAATCTTATTATTGTTACTTAGATTGATGCAGTGATGCATTATAATCAAATGTTCTTAGTCGGATTTTCAAAGTATAATTCCACACATGTATAGCTGCTTGTTTTCTTCTCACAGGAAGCTTGTGCTGTTGGCATCGAAGCGTCAATTAATCTGTCAGACCACCTGATCACTGCGTACCGTGCCCACGGCTACACTTACACCAGGGGAGGGTCTGTGAAGGAGATCCTGGCTGAACTCACTGGTGAGTCTGCAGTCTTGGGACTTTTTTTTTTTTTTTCCTCTTCCCTAGCTCGGATCTGTTGAGACTGACTGGCTTATAAAAATAACCTTTTCCACTGCACACAGAAAAGTAAAGGTGCCTGTCTGAACCTCCAGTGCAGCTCCACAAACACACTTTGTGGTTCAGAGATGTCTTCACAAGATAAGAGTAATCTGTTTGCTAGAGGGAGGCAGGAAAAGTGGGAGAGACTCAGCTTAGAGTGGTAACTTGAAACACAGCTAAACGGCAAAATAAGGGTGATGCGTGAGTGTACAAACTGGAACACGGGAGTGACATTAAACTCACCTGACATTCAGCTTAGATCCACAAAACTGGTGAGAGCTTAACTGGTTTGGTGGAGATCAGAATGGTTTGGTCACGTTTGTCCTCACTTCTGAGCAAAACTAACTGTGTTTGGAGTCGGCATGATGTCGTAGTTTAACAATCACCCCAGACTGTTGGAAAACACTTCATTTTTGTAGAGGTCAACCCTGCTTGACTTTGTGAGCTCAGAACAGAAACATTTCCTCCATCTCTCTTACACATTGGTGTGTTAACACTTTTTAAAACTATTTTTTGAAATGTACAGGGAGAAGAGGGGGTATTGCGAAGGGCAAAGGAGGCTCAATGCACATGTACTCTAAGCACTTTTATGGTGGAAATGGAATCGTGGGAGCTCAGGTATGTCAGTGAAGTCTGCTAACAAGGTGTTTTGATCCGAATCGGTCTCAGATACTTGTTTCTTGTTATCTCATACTTCATGACACTTGTAACTTGTTAATTTAGTTAAGAAAATACATATAATTGACATGAAAATTCATATTATTATCATTATTATTATTACTATTATTGTAGTTATTTTAATTATTGACCATTTTGGCCAGTTTAATTTAACAAACTTTGTTGAGGAATTGCTGGAATTAATAAATCATGACTTGATAATTAATTTACAAAAAGCAGAAACAGTGAAAAGAAACATGTTTATGCGTAAAAGCAGGTTTTGTAAAAAAATAAAAATTGCTGCTTTTGAGCGAATGAATGGAGTGAAAAGCTTAGCTGTTCCTGTCAACTTCTGCTCCTCAGGTTCCTCTGGGCGCTGGTGTTGCACTTGCATGCAAATATCAGGGCAACAATGAGCTGTGCGTCTGTCTCTATGGTGACGGTGCTGCCAACCAGGTACGGCACAGAAATAAGTGACGCTTGTAGTCGGATGTTAGACAATACTGAATGGCGTAAACTTCATCTGCACATTCAAACTTGGAGCAGCTACATGAGGCAGCCTGTTAGGACCAGCAAAAAAATGAAACATTTACATGCTACTTTTCTTTGCTATCTTCAAAAGAATAATAATAAATAATAAAATCCCACATGTGCACTTTGCAGGGTCAGATCTTTGAAACCTACAACATGGCAGCTCTTTGGAAGCTGCCGGTCATCTTCATCTGTGAGAACAACAGGTATGGGATGGGGACATCCGTGGAGCGAGCTGCAGCCAGCACAGACTACTTCAAGAGGGGAGAGTTCATTCCTGGTCTCAGGGTACAGCACTTCCTTCTCTTCTTTTTTTTTCTCTCATTTTATCTTTTTCTCAGAGGGGGGAAACAATATGTATCACATTTTTAAAGCATATGTTGGTGAACTGTTTAAAGATGTTGAAGGCAGCAGGTGTAGAAACATCTGCAGAAATAATTGTAGGGGTTTTTCTCTATTGCTCCAAAGTCAGCAAAAAAAAGATGAAGTGATGAAGAGCTCACTTTATTTTTGGACAAATGGTCTCTTGTTAGGTGAGACAAAGATAGAAACTGACAGTCACAGTTATTTTTATTATATTTGGTTGGAAACAAGCAGTTAAGCTACACATGGGTCATGTTGGGAGGTCGTTTCACAGTAGAAAGTTGAATATTAGAGTTTTGACAGAAGTTACTCTTACACCTGTGGAGTCACCTAAATATACATCCAAAGTGGTAACAATATGACATATGACCAATAAAGTTTGCATCTGGCTATCAGAACAGGTTAAACTGAGAAGACGTATTGATTTAAAGTCCCGTTCTAGAATGGCGCCGCTCACGATGGCAGCTTGCTGCAGTCGCTCTGTTGAATTTTGGGTCGGCTCTGTTCTGGAGCCTCTGGAGCTATAAAAACCATCATGGATAAGCCTGAACATCGTCATAGCAACACAGTGATTCAGTGATTCTTCAGATCTGCTGCAGCTCAGACCGCTACAGGAGATCCTTCCTGAACACGACCAGAAGCATCTTTAATGTTCGTCTATGAAGAGACTTAAGTAGCGAATGCTGCTGCAACAGTTAAATTCCCTTCAGGTTTTCTTTAAATTGACTGAATTGACTTCCAATTTCATTTTTCATAATTTGGACCATTTCATTAATCTCACAGCTAGCTGGTTAAGTTAAACTACTTTATTTTCAAAGTGTTTATAAGCTACAGAACTCAGCTGTCAAAGGAGAAAAGTTCTGCCGCCATATATTAGTGTAATGTAATAAAATCCACACCTTACGCCATTATAATACTATTACCTGTTTATACACCAGCCTTCGACTTGCAAGTTGTCTTTTCTTTGTTTGGTACGTCCCGTAAACTAAAGTCTTTTTCAGGCGGCGTCTTTGCGTCTTGTCCACATTTCATGCTTCTGTTTGGATAAAACTTCTTCAGAGGCATTCATAGTTATTCATGAACATTGCAGGTGTGTGTGTTTAGTTTATTTTGTATGTTTTTCTCGTCATCGTCCAGGTGGATGGCATGGATGTTCTCTGTGTTCGGGAAGCGACCAGATTTGCGGCAGACCACTGCCGGTCTGGAAAGGTTAGTGGAGGCACTGAGGCGTGGAAGCGGGGACTGCTTTCACGTGTCATTGCATCATCTTGAGCTTTTGTCCCACCTTTCATCAGGGTCCCATCCTCATGGAGCTCCAGACCTACCGCTACCACGGACACAGTATGAGCGACCCTGGCGTCAGGTAAATGATCACAGCGTTGTTCTTACGGTTCGTTGCCGTTATGGTGTTAATGAGATGACACATAAATGTTATTCTGTCTGTGCTGCCTCCCCTCGCCTCCGCCATCGCTCCACAGTAGACTTGATGTATCTTCCTTCCCTCCGTAGTGGCCTCGCAATGTCCTGACTGCAGCTTGAGGATGAACTGAGCAAACGCTTCTAATATTGGTATTGGCTGTAGCAGATTAACACCTAGATAGAATGAAGGACAAAATGTGGACACCAACAATCAAAGCAACTTAATTTTATTTAAATTTGTACAAGAGAAACTGATCACTCTAACAGCTCTGAGATCATTAACGCCGTTGCCCAATGAGCCCAAATCCATTAATAAGACGGCTCGGAAAAAGCAATGAAATGCTGATAGTCATAACTTTAGGATGCCTAAAGTGGGATCAAATGTAAAAAAGATGATTATTTTAGTGCATCCCGACAACATCCCTGCACCAATCTGCTTTTTTAGCTACCGCACGCGTGAGGAGATCCAGGAAGTCCGCAGTAAGAGTGACCCCATCTCCCTGCTGAAGGACCGCCTTCTCAGCAACAACATGGCCAGCGTGGAGGAGCTGAAGGTAACAGACTGTCCCAGTATTTTACTGCGGTAGGGCTGGATGATGTGGCAACATTTATATCGCAATATATTTCTTAATTTTGGTGGATATTAATTCCAACATCGATATAAAAACATGAAAACCGTAGAGGAACTGCAAAGAATGTCCAGAAAGGAAAACTGAACCCACAAACCTCTGAAAAACTAAAAACCCAGAAGAGTATTAGGACCACTGAAGAAAAACATTTAAATTCAGAGAAAAGAAAGTCAAAATTGTGACTTTTTCTTCAGTGGCCACAATACTGTTCCGTATGTTTTAGATGTGAAAATGTTCAAAAAGTCATCATTGTTCACCTTTTAATTGAAAGTCATAACTAAAAAACGTAACATTATTACCAAACAAAGTTGTTGTTTTTTTTTTTTTTTACTAATAATAATGTTTACCAAAATATTGAAAATGTGTTTAAAAGTCTAATCGTCACGACTGAAAGATTTTATATTTTGATATCTATTGTTGCTGGCCACTGAAAAAAGGCCAAAAGAAATCTTTTACCATTCTTTAATTCACTTTTCTGAACCTTTTTATCCCAGAATCCTCTGCAGAATCATCAGATATTCAATTTGAATTAATATAAATAAGAGAAAATTAGCACCTGATATAAAACAGATGTATTAAAACAAGCTGATGCGTCATTCTGCAAATAAATTAAGGCGATTTCTTTCTTCAGAAATGCAAATATTTTCCATACTTACTTTTATTATTATTGTGCATGTTTTCAGGTTGGGAATATTATTTACGTGAAGGACATTTTGCTGTTTTAAATATGAACATTAGCAGAGGCTGCATCTCTCCTTATGAACAGAGCAGAATCACAGCTACGCTAACGTTCTCTGTGCTGTTGTTGCCTTGTCTCAGCCTCAGCAGCCCAGTAATTCATAAAAAACATGAGTTGAATTGATGTATATACGATGTGACGGTATACAAACCAGCCACCAGGTGACAGCTTTCTGTCTGGCCTGTTTTCTGTGCAGGAGATCGATGTGGAAGTGAGGAAGGAAATCGAGGACGCCACTCAGTTTGCCACCACAGACCCCGAACCTCCTCTGGAGGAACTGTGCAACCACATCTTCTCCAACAATCCGCCGTTGGAAGTGCGCGGCACAAACCCGTGGTCCAAGCTGAAGTCTGTTAGCTGAAGTTTTTCTTTTTTCTCCTCATCTCCTTGTTCAGTTGCCTCATCAAACTCAAAAAAAAAAAAAATCAAATTCCCTGTGCTCTTCTCTCCCTCTCTCACACACCATCCCATAATGTACCATACACGAGTGCATCGTCCCCAGAGCTGTGACCATCAACGAATACTTTACATGTAAACAGCTGGTGCCACATTTACAGAGGTGCTCACAGGTTTAAACTAACAGCCATTAAAACCTTCATCCCCACCTGAAGTTCTGTCATAGATGTCATTCTTCTACCTTCAGAGACATTTACTGCCAGTGATATTTTTTTACAGTTTGAAAAGCAGCTTCCATCGTTTAACGCTGCTCAGGAACAGCTAATCACATATGTGTTAAATACAAACTGGAGACAAATGGAAACCAGTAGTGAGTTGGATAAGATTTTTGTGTTTTTCTCAGAACTGCCAAAGTTCCATAACCGTTTTTTTAATAAACACTCTCGCTATGAACCATTTCACTTTTAACAACAAAAAAACTTAAATAAGCAGAATGATTCAAGTCACTGCTGTTGGTGGATTGTTTAAAGTTTTGATCTCATCGTTTAACACACACACACACACACACAGGAATACCTGAGAAGCCCAGAGCTTTTCTTCAGCAGGTGTATGTGAGGAAAACAGGAAATGCTCGTCCATCTTCTGTAAATTTGGCCCCGTGAGAGTCTGTAGGATGTTCCAGATGTTGGTTTGATGTTGAGCTCTGGGCAGTTCTAAGGTGAAGGACGATACATGTCAGGCTGTCTGACCTGTACACAAGACTTTGTACCCGTCTATACATTTGTATAAACGGGTACATGATAAACAATTCAGCTTGAGTACATCACTCCTTGGCTTTTGTTTTTCTTTTTTTTTTTGTTGTTCAATTTTTTTTTTTATTTCAAACTCCTTGTTAGAAACACGACCCAACCCACAGCAGAAGTAGAAGCCTGTTGTTTATATAGTTTTTTTTTTTTATCTACTTTAATAAATTGTGTAAAAAAAAATGGAAACTTATACATTTATCAATCTGAATCAATCTTCTCAAACAGATGGCATGTTAGGACAAAGAATGTGTAATCAAATCTTCATGTTGGCGCTAAGAGCAGGTGTGTTTGCATTTCTGTTGTTATTTTGTAGATACTTGGGTTCCGCTTTGAATTTCACGAACAAGTCCATAAAAATGGGTGATGTACATATTTACGGATATATAATATCCTAAAGGTCCCACTCTGAACTAACTGCAGGTGGCGTAAACAGCTACTTTTGATGATCAGGGTATATTCTACGCGCCAATGCTTCTCTAGAAACTCTTATTATTGGTTCAGCAGCTTCACGTGTCAAATGTATGCTTCACTGAAAGGATTTAATGTAATATTTTAAAAGAAGTGGCAATTTTAAAGCTCACAAGTGGAGGACGTGTGGACTTTGGTGGGAGAATATCATCAAGAAGCAGTTAAGAAGCCACACATCAGCCTGCTCTGTTAGCAGCTAGCTGGCATGCTGCTGATTGCAGCTGTTTTAGAGGCAAACAGGAAGGGAGAAACTCCCTGGGGTGTGTTTGAATGTCAATACATGTCCCAGTGACACGTGACATGGCTGCAGTGTGAATAATCATGGTAAATGTTACGTTTAGGGTGGAGGTGATGCAAGGAACTGCTTCATGGAAACTCTGGATTTATGTGGGAGTCCTTGTAATAATAATAAAAAAAGAAAAAAAAACCTTTGAGATCAGGTGTTTGTGTATTCTTTGTATGAACAGGTGGGTGGATGCATATAATTGCACTATAAATATTCAATACACTTGTGACCTACAGCCTATAGCGTTAACCTACCACTCATCACTGGTTTCTGAGGCTTTTATAAGGAAATGCATCAAATTTATTCATTAAATATTAACAGCGTTGCTTCTTTAAAATGTCAACAGTTCACTCTGGTATGTTGCAAGTCATTTCCTGGACCAAAATCTAATTTATAGTGATCCATTCTTGCCGTACTCAGTTGTCAGTCACAGTTTTCCATTTTCTGGTTGTCCGTCTACTTTTTCAGGACCAGTCGTTTGGTTCTCCACGCGTTTAAGATCTGGGGACTTTTCTGACCACTGAGCCCAAATTTAATGACATGATCTCTGAGCAACTTTCCTGTCACTTTTACATTTATACGTGATGCTATGTCATGCTGGAAAATGTGCAGATCATCTTCAGAATGCTCCTATATTGTTAGATGATTAAAGGACTTTATTCATTTTCTAGTATTGTTCACCACTAAAAGCCACATGGGCCACATGGCACATTTCCATCAAATCTAAACTGATCTTTTGGTCCAGTGTCTTGACGATGTCAGCCTGAGGACTACCAGACCAGGGATCCAAACACAACTGCTCTGTGCTTGCTGAGCCACAGCCACCCTCAAGTTCTTCCTCAAGTGTTTTTAGGTTGAATTGCAGATTTAAGAAACGAGCCTGATGGTCTCAGTACGTCTCACTGTTGACATATCCCAGTACTGTGGTCATGTTCACCATTTTCTTCTGCAGTTTTCCAGATTCACAACAGTCTCATCAGTACTTCCACAGAGACAATAACTTTGGTCCAGACTTGTGGTGTCCAGTCTTTGTATTTCCTGCAGAATTGCAGACTGTACTGTATGTTTTTATTAGAGAAGGTGCTTCTTTGAATTTGTTTTTTGCTTTTTGATTGTTGGCCTCTTTGTCCTGTCCTCTCACCCCCAACCAGTCAAGGCAGACCTCCCCTCCCGACTCTGGTTCAGACTAAGTCCCAACTTCCAGGTTGAAGATGCAGAAAAAAAAAGAAAAGAGAAAAGCTGAGTTCCTTTATTGACCACTGGAGGCAGGCTCATTGATCCTGATGAGGTGCAATACTGACATATTTCCAGTCTGGTTCAAAAACCAGTCCAGTTTTTCTGGTTCAGATGGAAGTCTGTCTTCCTCTGCACGCTCAAGACTGAACCTGCACTTACTTTTCATGTTTCTGCAGAATGGATTTATCATTTAAAACAAGAACCAACAAGAATTAGAGCCGCCTCCTTTTCTTTATCATCCAATCACACTTTCGTTCTGGATTTTTAAGGTATACTGTATCCTGACTTGGCAGAGTAAAAGTTTGAGAGACATTCATATTTTCATTTGTTCTGTATTGTCAGATTTCACTAGGATCTTGAACTAAAGGATTTTGAACTACCTGTAACTAAACTAATTAAATAAAGGTTCAGTCCTCCTGTTCAGTGCTTTAGACCGTCTTTATTTGGAAATACAGCATGCAAGAAGAAAAAGCTGAAGTACAAAACAATATATGTTTAGGTGTACAACATTTCAGTTTTACCAAATGCATCGATAGATACATTTGCAAACATCTTTCTTTATAAACATAGCTCCAGCATATAATGAACCCATTTAGACTTTCTTTTTTAAATAAAAAGCAAGATATCCGGAAGAGTTGAGGGAGAAAAGGCAAGGAAGGAATAGTAAGTGAGCCAGACAACAGGTTCTGCTAAATGCTCTTCAAATAATGAATTATTTGATTAAACTAATGTAGGTGCGATGAAAAAATATTTGAAGTGAATTGACATTTATTGAATAAGTTGGAAACAACTGAAATTGACATGAGTGTCTTTTAGTCTATTATGAACAACAAATGCATTAGAATAAAATGTATTCCTTCAAAAAAAAAAAACTCTATTCTCGGAATTTTTTCTTTTAAGATGGAGTACCAGTACTGGAAATGCGTCCTCATTCACACACACTGATGCTGTTTATCATAAAAGATAGAGCAGACTTTGCTTCTAAAGGAAGCTTAGGTCCTTCAGATGTTGCAGATCTTCTATATGTCTGTTGTGGAGAGTTCCTGAAGTCATCTGTTGGGGGAGCAGCATCAGAGCCAGAGACTTATAGAAACTGGACAAACTGCTCTGTTATAGAGCTGATTGTGATCACATCACGGACAACCCTGAACATCCTCTTCACAACGCAGAGATTCAACAACAGAGAGTCTTCAGTCACAGGATTCTTCAGATCTGCTGCAACACAGACCACTAGGAGATCCTAACACCTGGAACATCTACAATGAATCTTTGAAGAGCCTCAAATCATGAAGGCTACTGCCATAACTGAATTTCCCTTTGGTGATTATGAAAGTATTTCTGAATTGAACTGAGTGGAATGTCACTAAATGTAACACAAGCAACCTTATTAAACATTTCTGTCACACGAAAAAGTTTATCAAGTCAAAGAGAAAGATGGATGAACCCTGTCTGCTTTCCAGAAGAGAGGAATTCCTCAAAGAGACAGAAACAGAGATAAACAGCTGGGCCACTGAAAAGGTTGGATTTTTCTCCGTAACCGAACATCTGGAGCTGCGGTGCAGTTTAAAATGTCAATTTAAGGAAGAACTGGTATCGGATCAGTAATCGGTATCGGTCGATACCCAAAGCGCAGTTACTGTAAGAAAAGTCGGAACATCCGCATTCTGAGACTTGGGACAATAAACAAGGAAATCTGATCCTCTATTAGAAGTTACTGAACTCCAGAAGATGGCAGTAAAGCAACAATAAGGACACCAGGTGCTGGAAGCGTCCAGTGAAGAAGAAGAAAAAGGAAATAGTCTTCAATCCTGCGAGAAAACCGACGCGCACTGGAAGAAAAGCGGCTACGTGCGTTCAGAGAGACGAAAGCATGGAGTCTGGCTTCCTGGCTGATGTGAACAAAGAGCTTCTTTGCGCTCTTTTGGCCGCTTCTCTGCTGCTCAGCGCGGTCACATCTGCAGATGAAGGCGCACACATTAAAAACTCCCAGTGTCACAACTACGCTGGAGGACACGTCTATCCTGGAGAGGCTTTCCGCGTGCCTGTGTCTGACCATTCCCTGCACCTCAGCAAAGCCAAGAGTGAGTCTAGGGCACGACTTCATCATCATCACCATCATCATCATCCTTAATTGGGTGCTATAATTACTATTTGCATACTGAGAGTGCGCAGTGGTTTATGTTCCTCGTCTGCAGCTCCAGCTGTCATCAGCGCCCTGATCAAACTGCAGACTGCTGTCCATCACGTGCTCTTATTACCCTGTCGTTTTTAAAAGTTAGCTGTTGATTTTTTTTTTATTTCAATTGTTTGCTAATTTTATTTAAATGCCACGCATAACTTTGAATCTGGCTGATTCTTGTGTAGGACACGTCACCGCCCCTCTGACATATGAGCGTGCGCGTCTCTGCAGCTCCTGCTGCTGCGCGCGTCGCTTTGTAACAAAATAAGACGGTTGAAGACAACCAAACTCCTACATGAAGCATGTCAGCGTGCAGAAAGCATCTGAGTCGGTGGTGATTTCTGATGGCCTCTGCTCTTACTCCCTATTCCATCATTTGATTTCTTTTTCTTCCTCTACCATATGGCAAAATGACTAGTGTGACGTCACACTAGTGTACTAGTAGCATGAAAATGCAATTTTAGAGTTTACTGTACAAAAACGGCAATGGTGTTTAAAAAAAAAAAAACATGTGTACATGCACACACACACACGAGATCATGCAGAAAGATTCGGCATATTATGATCACTGTTGGCTTAAACTACACAGGTTTTCCAACAGAGTCTTTACCACTACACAGCTTATATGGGAGGATGTGTTGAATATGTGCACTCTTTAAGTATAAGGTGTTGACTAAATTTGCGAATTCCAGGTATTGTTGACCTATTGTATATGTTTTTACGTTGGCACTATACGTCAATGTTATTATAAAGATGAAATGTGTCTCTGTGTTATATATTGAGATAGCAAAAGTGAATTAATACGTTGCAGCTTTCTTTCTTTCATATATATCAAAACAATGTATTCCTACTTTATATGATGCACTCTATTGAATTAATAATAATATATATACACACTAATATTTCCATAGGCCCCGTTTAGCTTTGATTATGACGTGCATTTCTGTGTTATGGTTTCAATATGTTTCTGCAATGTCACAGTCATCTCCGTCTAAGGTTGCATTAATTTTTAGCCAAGATCTTGTATTGATGATGGGCGAGTCGGACCACGACAGTCATTTGGTATATGTAGGTAGTCAGCATTCTTTGGGCACCAAACGTTTCTGAACCAAGGCCTGAACTTACGTATCACTTCAATTGGCTCTCTTCTTACCCTGATGCTCTTAAAAAGAGCCTATTTTAATCATAAATAGATGCGAT
The DNA here is from genome assembly GCA_037176975.1 of Arrhamphus sclerolepis. Taxonomy (NCBI): domain Eukaryota; kingdom Metazoa; phylum Chordata; class Actinopteri; order Beloniformes; family Hemiramphidae; genus Arrhamphus; species Arrhamphus sclerolepis. The sequence continues at coordinate 5,939,610 of JBAMYA010000006.1, forward strand.
ACATAGAATTCTACAAATAAAATAGAGTTAAACATGAATTTGATGGTATATTCATTAATTGTCCTGCACAGTGATTGAGGAGGTGAAGTTAATAACACTGAAAGCTGCTCTGGTCCAGAGTCCCTGTTGGAGAACCAACACCCCTCCTGCCTCCTCATTAGCATTTTAGTCCATTTTTCTTTTCATTGAATCACTTGTAAGACCCAAACGACCTTTAACTAGTCAACTGGTAAGCATGCTGAACATGGCTTCACCACTGCAGCTTCTGCTCAAACTAACAGGACAAAAGTGTTACTAGTTGTTTGAAAAGTGTGACTAGTGCAACCTTTTATTATACTAGTGCTACAAAATGCTAAACTAGTGCAAAAAATGTTCAACTAGTATAGTCAAAGTGCAAACTAGTAAAGAAAACTGAGGTCTGATATCAAGGATATGGATAAATGCTCAAAGGGCATAGGCTGATATAGACGGTTGCAAATAGGGGGACAAAAGGTATTTAAAAGAGAAACACTGCAAAAAGCGAGGATGCATTTCACTTTTCAGTTGGGTCATTAGGTTTTTTTTTTTACAGAAGAGTATTAGGGCCACTGAAGAAAAAAAAGTAGAATTCTGAGAAAAAAAAAGTCAGAATTCTGACTTTAATCTCAGTATTCTGACTTTTTTTTTTTTTTAATAAACTGCTGGTGTAATTGTATTCATTTATTTATTATTGATAGTTTTATGCTAAATCCTTTGTGGTGGTTTTACTGGGAGAAATTCTAGAGGCAGAAAAACAAAATCACATTGATACATGGATTTAATGACAAATGACCCCAAAGCATTAATACAAAATGAAAATCAGTTCATGTAATTATCATCAGTATTTGCTATTGGACAGTCGTTTGTCATTTATCATTAAACTGTTTAATTTACCCCAGAAATAAAAAAAAATGAAACGATATTTTAGCTACTTCCTGTGATTTGATACAAATGAAAGTGCTGGTGTAAAATCAGCACATGATCTCACTGTAGAGGAAAATTTATTAATGAAACTTAGACATTCATTATATTTACTTACATTTAGGTTTATTCATTTATTAGCCTACGCTCAGTTATGTTCTACAGTTATTAAAGACACATATGCCTTAAGAATGTAAGTGAGGAGGTCTAAGAGAGCTAAGAGTAGAGAGACTCTGAATCTGATCATCACAGCAGCAGAGAGAAGTTTACAGTCTTCTCTCTATAGTGCCAAGGTCTCAGGGAAGCTCCTGGGTGTCTGTGTGCCACGAATCATTGTTGTGACGTACAAGAATGTAAAGATAAACCAGTATAAATGTCCCTGTCTCAGGACTGTTCGTGGGAACTGATTTTGACTCATCCCTCTGGTGCTCTTTGGTAAATAGAAATTTGCTGCAACACTCATGTCGATCTCTCGCTCCTGAATTAAAATCGTACCCTTGTAGTTTTTGATAACGACGAGCATCAAACCGTCATCCAGTTAAAGGAGGTACCATCGTATGGTGACGACCCTGTATTTGTTTGTGTTTCTGTTTAAGTTTCGAAGCCTGCGCCCCACTGGGAAGGAACAGCTGTCATCAACGGTGAATTCAAGGAGATGAAGCTGTCTGACTACAGAGGCAAATACCTGGTGTTTTTCTTCTATCCTTTGGACTTGTAAGTGCCGAGCATCTGAGCCACGTGTTGCATAATCCCTTTTTATGAGTGGTGTGCACAGCAGCGTATGCTCTTTGTCGTTTCCCTTTGCAGCACATTTGTCTGCCCCACTGAGATCATCGCGTTCAGCGATCGCGTGCATGAGTTTCAGGCCATCAACACAGAAGTGGTCGCCTGCTCAGTGGACTCCCAGTTCACCCACCTGGCATGGTATGACTGCTCTTCCCAGTGCACACCAACCCCAATAAAAGCAGATATCCAAGAGCTTCCTGTTTTTGGATTTCTTTGGCTAAAGTATAGAGGTTTAATTTCCTCACTTTTGCTGTGTTTAACAGGATCAATACCCCCAGGAAGCAGGGAGGACTTGGACAAATGAAAATTCCTCTGCTGTCAGATCTCACTCACCAGATTTCAAAAGACTATGGAGTCTACCTGGAGGACCAGGGACACACACTTAGGTGATGTTTCACATTCAACATTTATGGCCATTATCAAGTTTCTACAAGGATCATAGCTTTAAAAAAAAAAGTGAAGTGAAAAGAAAGTAATCAGAGTTGGCTATGTACTTTCTAAATATCTAATTAGTGTTGACAGATGTACATTTGTTTTCTTACCCCATTGACATTTTTTCTTTTTCCTTAATATAAGACATTTTTGACTAGATTTAAGAATGTTGTAACCCTACATTCCTAAATCTAGTCTAGTAGGCAAAAAAACAAAAAAACAAAACTGCTAATAGGAGAAGAAAAAAAAGCTTAGCTAGAATTCTTAAAAGGAGATGTATGCTTTTGAAATAGGACCCTGTTTTTAGGAAACAAGCATTTTTTATTTTCTTAGAAATCAGTTTTTGCAGTGTACTCAGAGTGTACTCCTGCTCAGAGGAAGCTGGAGTCGGTCCCTGCTGTCAGTTTGCCGAGTCTGTAAAACTCAAACGAATCACAGAATATAAATGGTGTCATCTGAAAACACCAGACTGCTCTAGATAAAGAAGATAAGCAGAAGAACAATAAAAAGATTGCTTTGTGGATAAAAAAAAGACATCACCACAGTGTCTGGAAGGAACAGAAGTTGAAGTTTAAATCATTAATTCCCTGGATCATCATCATCATCATCATCATCATCCTTCTGAATAAAATGTTTGATCTTGGAGCGCTGCAGAGAACTCAGTGGGAATACTGGAAGCGCGGTGGTTTGAGAGTCACCGAGACATGACTGCAGGAGGACACTCTCGATTCCAACACCTCCACCCCTCCCCACCCAACCTGGTTTTCAAGCCGCGTTCGAGATGTCAAGCTCACCTTCAGAGGCATCCTGTGAGCAAAAGAGCTGTGAGGAGGTGGTCAGAGGAAGCTGAAGAAACTGAAGAAGGCAGAGGGGAAAGTCCCCAGTCACAAGTCCTGGGTTCACCACCTGACAGAGCTACAAGAACAAGAAGAAAAGAGGAAGTGCACATGAAAAAACTGGAGAGCAAGGTCTCATTTTGCATCTCAGTCATGGATCTTCACACAGAACCCTCATGATCTCTACACCTTGTCAGGAAATCCTGAAACACCCTCTGCTGCCACATCCCACCTGTCTCCAGTTGTGAAGTGAAGAGGCAGGTGGAGAAGACTGAACCAGAACAAGACTGTTGGTCTAGATGGTGTCAGCCCCAGAGGTCTGGAAACTCTATAAGGTCTAGCTGTGCATGACCTCATTCTGACCCTGGAGAAGGTTCCAGAGCTGTGGCAGACCTCCTGGTTGCTCCAGTAAATTAAAAAAGAAAACTTTTCTTCTGTCCTCAATGGCTATATACCACTGGTCCTAACATCATCCATCATAAAAGTTCTGGAGATGCTGTTTTGGGTCTTAGTGAACAAACAAGAACCTTTCAGGAAGCACTGCAGTTTGTTCCTCATGTTTGCTTATCTTACCTGTGAAGGTGTTAAACTTGAAGATGCCATTGTCTGCCTGCTTCTGAGAGCTAGCTCATCTCCACAAAGTAGGCAGGACTGCGAGGATCATGTTCTCAACTTCCCTGGTGCATTTGGTGCAAACCAGTCTGCATGACTATGTGAGAAAATAAAAAAAATAAAATAAAATAGGCGGATGCCCCTCCATTCACCTGGATTATTGACTACATCATAAACAGACCATTGTTTGTGAGACTGAAGGGGACAAGCCAGAGAGAAGTGGAGGTGGTGGAGGACAACAGATAAGTGGGTGTTTATCTGGACATCAGACCGTAGTCGCTTATTTTCTCTCAAGTACGCGGTGGAGAGTGAAGTTTTATCTGTAGCAATCTGTCGAAGCAGCAACATCAGAGGGACTAATCGAAGCTGCTCGAACTGGTAAAGAAAGCTGTGATGCATAGAATGATATGATCATGTAGACTGACTGTGACAAAAAGAAAAAACATTAAAAAAAAGAATCATCAGGATGGGACGTCACGAGTGCAAGTCATGACTAGTCTGATCACATTAAAATATTTATTCTGACCTTATTTCCTGATGTAAATGTGATGAGTCATCGCTCAGACGTCTCCAGAATGATCATATAATGATCATTCTGGAGACGTCTGAGATCAGTTGTTATAGTTAATAAAAACTAAGAGTGAAAATGAAACTGACAGTAAAAAGAGAATTCCATTAACTGAAATAAAAAAAAAATGTTTTGTTTTTTTTAGATGAAAACTAAATAAAAACTAAAATTAACAACACAAAACTAACTGAAATGAAATAGAATTACGGTTAAAATGAACTTAAGTTTTGTTTTGCATCCCTCCTGGAAGTGAGCAGGTCAGGACATGATGTCACAAACTCTCCATCAGTGAAAGAACTAAATCCACAAATGAGGTCCAGCAGGGAAGCTTCTCTGACACTCTGGATTTCTGGATGTCTGGGAAGATATTTATCCCTAAACTGCCCCAGTAGCTGTAGATTTAGTCAGCGCTGCTGCCTCCCAGGATTCAGTTGAGCACATTTTCTGTGCGTGTCCTGCTGTCATCTGATCTGAGAGATCAGGATAAAACCCCTCTTGAGCAGCTTCTTTTCCTTAAAATTAATAAGAAAATACTTAACTGCAGATCTGCAGAGGGAGGACAACAGTTGCTCTGGGTGTTCCTGTTCATATGGATGGAGACTCACATTGACCTCCCTTCATCTCTTATCATTTAATTTTGACTTTAATTATTTTTCAAGATCGGATCTTAAATATTCTGCTGAGTTCAGGTTCAACATACTCAGAGTTTCTACATAACCCACTTTCTGAAACGAACCGTAGCGCCAGCAGCTCAAAACAAAAGAAGAGGTCTAACTCTGACACGTCTGCGTTTTCATCAGGGGGCTCTTCATCATTGATGACAAAGGCATCCTGAGGCAGATCACCATGAACGATCTTCCAGTGGGAAGATCTGTGGATGAAACTCTGCGGCTGGTTCAGGCCTTCCAGTACACAGACAAACACGGAGAAGGTCTGACAAGCAGTTTCTCCTTTTTCTTTTTTTTTTGTCCCATGTATAACTTAATTCTTATGTGGAAAAATGAACGAATTCTTTAAATGACTGCAGTGAGAGTTTTTCTTTTCTTTTTTTAAGAAGCTAATAAAGATTTTTAACTATTTTTTTTCCCTCCACACCGCAGTTTGTCCAGCTGGATGGAAACCAGGGAGCGACACAGTAAGTACAACTGAAACCTCGTCTTATTTGGTCACTGGCTCGTATTTTTAGTCTGCAAATAGAAGAACTGAGAGTAGTGTTTTCTGGAAATGGCTGATCTGGGTCTGACAAAATGGCAAGCTCTCTAAGCAAACAATCGATGCCGTCTATTAAACCAAATGAGCAAGTACAAGGAGTCTCACTAGAATAAAAGCATGTTTCTGATGTTAAAAAAAAAAAAAGCTTGGCTTAAACTCTTCAACCATTTTCATTGTCTTGTGTATTTCTTTTTTTTTATTATTAAACAGAAATTCACTAATTTAATCAATTCTTCTCTGCAGATCATTCCTGATCCTTCTGGCAAGCTGAAGTATTTTGATAAACTCAACTGAATTGCGTTTTCATTGCCCCGGTTTGTGAAATCCAGCCAACTTTAAATAAAATTTGTTTTCCTAAACTTCTGTGTGTCATTAATGTGACTCAGTATTCGTCAGACATCTGAGCAATGACGAGTTCTGCAGATCGATACGTAATGTGTAATCATCGTTGACCTGCAACGTCTGTCTGTAGTTTCTTTGTGTGTTTTTTTTAACTTGCTAGAGAATAAAAGTCTGGCAAGAGACCAGATTTAGTGAAAATGAACATGAAAAGCAGCTGCAGGATGAGCACATCATGCGGGGTCACCTGCAGCTTTTCTTTATGTCTTATTAAGTCCATTTTGAGGGAGGTCTGGAACATTGTTAGATACAGACTTTGCAAATTCACAGAACTCAAATGCATAATGCAGGACATGACACCAGGAAATAATCCATCAGTTACTAAGACTCATTATTATTTAACCTGTGACATTTCATCTCATTCTGTTACTAACGGGACAATAAGCAGATGTCAACGTATCAGGGTTTTTTTTATCCAGAAATCTGCTAGAGCTTTTGTTTTTCCTAACATTTCTATTTGTTGGAATCTTGAATTAAGCATGTAACAAGTCTGACATTTATGTTGTTTGTCTTTATATTTTAATAACCTGCTAATTCATAAGGGCGTGTATACTGTTTCTATCCATTGTATTCATTATTAACTATGCAAAAAGTATAATTCACACTTGTTTTCAAATGTGACCTATTTTTTTTCCTCAGTTCCACTGGTAAAAGCGTTTGTCTTATTACCATGTAATGAGCATTCAAGATAAGAAACCAGCAGAAGGGAAGAGAATGATGCGTGTCCATATATGGGTTTAAGAAGAGGAGTGCCTCCTCGAAGAATACATAAAGCAGAGGTCTCTGTTTGCACTGTACCATTCTGTAACTGGCCGATGTAATTCAGTGTATGCTGGTTGTTTTTATTCATTGTCGGGGGGTAAACTCCTGAGGAGCGGATGAAGAAACAAATCTTGCTTTTGTTCACATTCAGAGGACTAGTTAGTAAAGGGAAAAAGGGTAAAAAGAGAAAATGGCCAATTTCATATTACGGACGGCTGAACCGAAGGATGTGTCCGACATCCTGCGACTCATAAAGGTAAAACTGATTCTAAATTTTAAAAATTGCACGGGGACACTTTGTCTCCATTACACTAGAGCCCACTTGACTTTTGTGTCTTTTAGGAACTTGCTAAATTTGAAGAGATGGAGGACAAGGTGATACTCACTGAGAAAGGTGCTGCTCTTTGGATCCCTTCATGTCGGCTTGTACTTTTACAGCATTTTTTTTGTTATTTTTATGTAAGTTAGTATTCTAAAGCCTGCGTCCTGATTTTCTGTAGATCTACTAGAGGACGGCTTTGGAGAACATCCGTTCTACCATTGCTTAGTTGCTGAAGTCCCAAAAGACCAGAGCTCAGAAGGTGAAAAACTTCTCTACTAAAATAATTATCACAATTATTTACTTGATGAATTAAACCCTGACGCATGCTGGTGTTTTCTAAAGAGTACACCGTGATTGGCTTTGCGATGTACTACTTCACTTATGACCCTTGGATTGGAAAGCTTCTCTACTTGGAAGATTTCTTCATCATGCAGAAGTTTCGAGGTAAAGTTGCTGACAAGTTTAGTTGTGGTACTAAAAGTCAATAATTAACTTCTGTTTTGGAACATTGTAATGAACCGTTGTAACTGCTTTAATCTTTTACCAGGTCTTGGTATCGGTTCACAAATCATGAAGGTGCTGAGTGAGGTACAGCTTCCTGTGTGCAATTAGAACTTTGCCAGTGATCTGATCACCTTAATTCTAAGTGTATTCAGTGCTTGACATATCCTTAAGTTTCCTGTTTTTTTTGTACTTTCCCCCCACTCTACGCTTCCTCCAGACGGCAGTGAAGACTCGCTGTAGCAGTATGCATTTCATTGTAGCAGAAAACAACAAGAAATCCATCGAGTTCTACAAAAGAAGGGGTGCAGCTGATCTCTCTTCAGAGGAGGGTTGGCGTCTTTTTGAGATTGGAAAGGACAAGCTGCTGAAAATATCTGCAAAATAATTTACTAATGATTGATCTTTAGACTAATACTAATAATCATGATGTATTTCGTTGGTGTTTGATAGTCTATCAAGTTGTTTACCAGTGATTCTTGATCATAAACCTGTTTCTCATAGTTGTCAGATATTGTTTCAGTTTAATGTACATTTATGGGTGTAATTAAAAAAAAAGGTTGAAATCATGAAAGAAATGGTCTGATTTAAAAACAATATGGTAAAATTAGAACCACCTATTTGAAGTAATATGAAAAATTTCATTTGTGTTGATTCTGAATAGTTGTTCTGAATTATGTTTTTTTTGTAGTATATGGCTTAATATTTTGCTTTCATTGTTTTAAATAAAGGTATACATGTTCTTAAAATCACTTGGACTTTGACATGTTCTTCAGCTTGGCAGGTTGTGTGTAGCTCCAGCCCCAAACCCCTCTAGCTTTAAAATGAAGACTTTGTTTCTTGATGATTAGAATGCAAGTTATTTTGTGACTATTTTTGTGAAATGTGAGACACTTGTGTCCCTCTACATATCTTTTTACGATTCATGTTGAACTAATTGAATAAAATAAAAAAAAATGGTGTCATTACATTTTACTGACAGTTCTTTTTTTCATCATTTTTTTCTTAAAGATACACCTACAATATCAACAGTATTAAAAATATATATATATTTACAAATAATATATTATTGCAACTGCAGATGCAAACTGTGTAGAACAAGTATAAATTCCAAGTTCTGAGTCAAAGGTTCTAATAGGAAAGCATCTGAAGTTGGATTTCCAATTGTAGAAACACTAATCCCACCTTCAGTATCAACATAGATGCAGCTTTTATCTTTGAAGTCAACATTCAGCTAAGTTTAGTCAAATGACGCAGTAGAAAAGGCTTCTACAAAAAAAACTGAAGACTGACAATCAAAACACAAAAAAAATCACAAAAGTAAGGTATTAGTAAATAGACGAATAATTGAAATATAAATTAAGTAAAAAAAAATTTAAATAAGAAAAGTTTAAACATGTAGGCCTATGTAAATAATGCAATAGGCCTAATGTATATATAATAATAAAACTATAATGTGGCTAGGTGGCAATAGTTATATTATATTATATTATATTATATTATATTATATTATATTATATTATATTATATTACATTTACTTGGCTTGAGCACCTGGCCTGACACTTCTCTGGGCACCGCTCTGCCTAAAAAGCGTCTAAACTCGTTACTGTTGCACTTCTTGTAAATTTGGAGGCAACAGAAGTAGTTTTTTTTTTTGTTTGTTTTACTAGAAGTTATGGGGCAGAGTTTCAACAATAAAGGAAGAGTTGAGGCTGTTGTGAAAAAATGGTGTTACGTAACTGAATGAACATGATGGTGAACTTTGATGGCAAACTCAGTGGTTTGTTTTTCCATGTAAATGTCGCAGTTCAGACCTCCAGTCTTCTGTTTATGGGGGAAATGAAGCAGTTCTCTTAAGTTACGACAGCCGCTTTGGTGAATAAACTAATTACAACGAACAGCACGGTGCACGTGTTGGCTGAGCGGGGGTCTTCAGATTATGGCCTGCTGGGTGCCTGTCGGGTGACTTCCACCTCTACCCTTCCGCATTTTCCTGCCGCTCTCGGGCTGTGACGTGTCGCGCTGACGGCGGCCTCGGCGCTGGAGGAGCGGGGGGCTGTAGCATGACAAGGATCTGGCTCCAGACGTCCTGCTTCGTTTTCAGCGGTGCTCCAGAAACAACCCATAACCCCTCCTTCTCTGCTCCTCTCTGGCCCGCCCAAATAACACAAAATTCCCGTCTGAATCCTGCCCGAGTCTGGGGGAATCCAGGCGGCCTGGGAAGCCGTGGAGCGGAGAGAGAGGCCATCCCTGCGGCGTAAATCTGGTACGCTGGTCCGTCGCGCTCCCGGTTGCGCCCGTTGTCAGAGCTGTGTTTGCGCCTGTTTTTTTAGTTTTGTTTGTTTGTGTCTCTTTGTCTTTGTCTTTGCATGCATCTGGTATTTTAATTGAGTTCTTTATTGTCACGGGGAGGCCGTGTACAGGGCTGGGCCTTTTATTCCCGGGCCCGGGCCTCACAGAGGCCCGTCAGGTAAGCTAGCCAGCCTGCCGACAATAAAGCGTGTCTTGTGCATGCGGTCCGTTGCTGGTTGTCGTTGTTAGTTATCGTATATAACAGCCGATGTGCAGTATAAACCTCCACAAAGCGGCACTGTGCGTTTCCATGTTGCGGTGGAGCATTTTTAAATTTATCTTTCAATTAGCTTTCGTCCAGACACCGAGCTAACAAAATGGCGGAGGCTGGTGTGATGAAAACTGGTAACAGAAAGGGTGCGTGCGTGTGTGTGTGTGTGTGCGCGCGTGTACGTGTGTTTAGCTTTCTGCTAACTGTCTGCAGTGGAGCGACATGTGTGTGTAAACCTAAAGCAACCCAGTTTTCTCCCTCACTGTAGTGATTTTTTTTGTTATTTGTTTGTGAAACGACTTTTCCTGAATGATGAGGGGACTTTGTTTGTGAGAGCAGACCTCAGACCGAGACCCCAGACCTCAGACTGAGACCTCAGAGCTCAGCTGGGTTTGTATTGTGTTTAGCTCGTCATGCCTGTGCTTTTTAGGGTAGTCCAACCTCTTCAGGACTCTTTAATGTCTCTGTGGCATCTCTGAGGATACTGATGCAACTCCTGTGTTTCTCTTCTCGTTACACTTTGTTGTCATCTAGTTTCTCACCTGAATGTGTGGGGTGGTGCATTAAATATAGGGATTTTTTTTTTTGTTTACATGTTTGTAATTCCCAGTTTTCTGACTAAGGGTCCCTTTATACTGCACAATTGCAGATGAAACATCACTGTTCTGGAAAAATCATGGAGATATTTTTAATCAAAGTTGTAATAGAGGCTACCTGAGTACTGCGAAAATGGTAGCAGCCTAAAACCAACGATACAGATGCACATCTTTCCATTATTTTCCACCTTCAAACAATTCAACGCTACATACATATCCCTTTATAGCCGACTTTATGTGGGCAAAGTGGTTGAAAGATCTTTCTGGGTTGATGAAATGGAAAGCACTGATTCATCAGGAGAGAGAGGACAAAATGGGGACGTGCTGAACCTCACAAGAAATTTCAGCCCTTGTGCCCCTCTGTTCGACAAGGAAAAGGTTCAGTACTGATGGCTTTGTGAGTGCTGATCTGATCTACTTTGCTTGGAATAACCAGTGGAGGCCACTAGCCCGGGAACAAGTTGGAAGGTACAGATCTGCAAAGCCTCAGAAGCGCGAGTGCTGTCCCCTTACAGCACTCACAACACTGCATGTTGTGCAGTACTCAGGTAGCCTCTATTAAAATGCAATTTTAAATGGCGTATTCATTCTTTCGAGGTAGTGCCCTTCCAAAGTAAAATAAGAACCCCAGTTGTCCTTCCCCTTTACCACTTCTTTAAGCTGTGTGCTTACTGTCGTCGCACACTTTGACACACTTGTACGTCCGCCTGTATTTCTGCATCAGTCTTAGCCTACAATTAATGAGAGCTCATCAACATATAGTCTGCGTACACCATTCTTGACATTGTACCCAAGATTACTCAAATACAAATTGTACAGTGTGAGATGTCCTAATTTTACATAACTTCTGGAACTGTGCAGTGTGTAGGTTCACTAAGCTTTGACAAATGTATGCGACCTTACAACATATGAAGTTGTAATCTTTTGTCAAAACCTTGTGGTTTTATGAATTCCGTGATTTTATGAAATTGTGATAATAGGACAAAGTTGCAGTTATTCAAAATTCTAATTTTTGTAACAAAGGTGTAATTTTCTGTCAGAAAATCACTTTTGCCAAATTTGTGTTTTTATGCCGTTTTTTTTTCAGCTTTTATTATGATTGATTGGGTATGCTGCAGGCAGGAGATGATGTTATTCTATTGTCCTGCTCACATACCAGCTGTTTTTTCTCAATCAGTGTCATCGTTATGCATTACGCAAACGCCAAATAGAAAAACAAGTCATCTCAGCTCCACCAGTGTTTATCTCATCATGTTACTTTTTTCTTCATTTATTTCGTGATATATTTTTTTTTTAACTTCTTTTCTTAAACACGATTGACAGTGAAAGCGGTGTACTACCGCCACCAGGTGGTTTGGAATGGTAGTTTACTTGCAGTCGGCTCTGTCGCTGTCGTATGTGGAGATGTGACGGCTGAAAGGACCGAGGAGGAGGTCTGTTAAAGTTCCAGCCTCCTGGTTTTGCCCCTGAATCCTGCTAATGGAAATACACCTTTCACTATAATATTACATTTCATGTTTGTTTGATGAAACTATGCTTTGTAAAGAATAATAAAGACTAGTGAAGCATAATATTAAAATTTTCAACCTATAATTAACTGCTTCTGTTTGGCTGATGCCGATATTGATAATCAATAAATAAAGGCCTGGGGATATGCCCTCAAATCAATACCATGGTTAATTAAACATTTTTGCCTTGCTTTACAATTGAGTGATTACTTTATTTTTTGTCCTCCCAGATAACTGACAAGGATTTTTGCTGCAGTTATGCTTATTTATTTAATGGATATTTTTTCTTTACATATTCACATCTTTGCAACTTTAAAGTAAACATAGACACGCATTAACTATTTATGGTCAGTTATTGACTATTTGAAATAATTGACATGGGCAAGGTTACGTCACTTCAGATTGTCAGTTTTAATTCAGAGATAATTCAGATTCAGATCTAATATGCAAAACAATGTCAGCCTTTATTGCGTGACGATGAGAGGTATTTCCCTATAGTTCAAGTCAAATGTTTTTCAAATTCATAAAAAATTAAATCCATTGACTATATCAGCCTGAACCACAAAACAAGAATAATGTGCGTCCTTGGCAGCTAGGTGTTTGTAGACTCATTTCTAAAGATTATGAATTATAATAAAACACATGCGTCTCAAAAGCAAGTTGGTTATGTATTATTAGGGTTGTTCCGATACCAGTATTAGAAATTCTGCCGATGCCGCTGAAAATGAAGACTATCCGTGTCTGAGTATTTACTGACGCCATTTATATTAACAAAACGTTGATTCTAAAGTCATAACAGGAACTTACGGAATTCTGCCTAGAAACGTCCTGTTTTGAGTCGGCAGGTGAAAAAGCAGTGACACATTCAACATGGGCTTAATGTGGGTGCTGGGTTGTGCATAAATCAATAAGAGGAGACTTGTGGAAGGAATTATCATTAGGTATAGTGTTTTTGCCCCAGGCAGACTTTGCATGGCTGTTTTTAATTTTTATCAGGTGGCTGAACTGCAGCTCCCTCTGCACCAGGATCTCTGCTTTGTCCTCTCACCCACAGTGAACACATACTTGCTCCAAAGACTCCAGTCTGGACCTCTTCAAAGTGCTGTCAGCACTCAGATAACAAGATGTATTAATACGGTCGTGACTTTAGCCATGATGCCTCTTACCACCTACTTTGCACACAATGCTGCAGAACAAGGAATATGCAAAGATTTAATGTCTGGGCAGCAAACCAGAAGGAAATTAAGAGTACTTGTTTATCACAAGTCATAAATTTATAATTTTCAGCAATATCACATTTTCCTTATGTTGTCTGTCTGATTATTGATATTGCATGATGCTACATGATCTGTGAGAATAATAGACACACTTGACCTTTGCTTTAATGTTTGTCAGGATATATTCTAACTGAAATTGACTTTTTGAAAAAAAAAATTGAAGATTTATCTTCACAAAATAACATCTCCTATAATGGAGTGGTATTCATTCATTCATTAATGTGTTTACTTAATAAAATAAAGCTCTGTTGTGCCACAAAATGGTCAAAAAACAGGATGTCCAGTCCATGATTTTTAGTCCAGTCTGTGAAAAGTTCAATTCAGTCCAGAAAGGAATAAAATTCAAAACTCCAATCCGGGTTACTTCAGACGTCCAGAGCTAAAACAAAGACAAACAACTTATTTACACAGTTAAAAAAAAAAGAAAAAAAAAAGGCAGGAACAATCCATATATGTGGGATTAAAAGTTTGGAATCATACCACCACTGACTGAACCGCTGGCCCTCACAGGACAGAGTTACTGGTAGTAAAACTTCCACAAGGTCACTGTTCATACTGGGTACACTGGTTGTGTTCTCAGAGGGTTGTCTGCAGTTGGTGCTGCCTTGTCATGTCAGAATTGGATGGCTGGAGGTGTGTGACTGTGGCGCTTTACTGTGTTGACCAGTAGAGCGGTGCTGGTGTGACTATAAAGTATTGAAAATGGCCATTGAATGATGGTTTTTCCAAACTCAACGGTATCAAAGCCATGTGATTGATCCCAGAACGGTTCCTGGCTTTACTGAGTGGCATAGCTTACACGTTACATAGAACACTCCGGTCAGCTGTGAGGACGAGTAACGTTGATTTAGTTGTTTTGTTTGTTTTTTTTAAGTGACATTTCACTAATGTTTATATTCATGCTATTAGCAGTGTGATTTTTCTTTTTCTTTTTTTTTTTTGCATGCTGTCATGATTTGCAATATTAGATCTATATGCTGACGGTACTGTGAGGATGTAATGACAAAGCCATTTATGGTAGTTGGATTGCAGCTGAATAATCAATTGATTGTTCAGATTGCAGGATTGGTCGTTTGTCTAGCTTTACTACCAGCATCTTTGATCACCAGATATCTAATCTTATCATTTGGTTTCAGCTTTCCAGTAACAAATGCAGTGCAAGGACAATGGATGAGGATGTCACCAGGCTTACAATACATTCTGAAGAGCCTAAAATAATAATACACGGATCGGGTAAATAATCATGCCTTTGTTGTTTATGTTACAAGGATATGTTTATATTTGCTGACACTAGTTGAAGGACAGTATATTTAAGGATGCTTGAAGAAGGTAAATAATACTTAGAAAGCATAAGTAATGTGTTGCTAAACTGAGATGTTGTGGTAGAAGCAAGTTCAGACTGTGGTTACATGGTATTTGCAAGAAAACAGTAATCAAATTTCAATGTACTATTAGAAATATCACACTACATTCTTCTTCCCTATTATCTGGTTAACTGGTAATCCTGTTTCTTTCAGATGAGGGTGGTGCTGGCAGGCAGGAGTTTGTTGTGGAGCTTCAAGAGACTGTGTTGGTGTCAGAAGGTGAGGGTGAAGGCATGGCAGTTCACAGGTTTGCCCCGGACGAGCTAGTCATCCAGGACGCTGTTGAGGATGTTGTCTCCGAGTATGTGCACTGCGATGAAGATGAAGATGTTGCTGTAGAGACCTGCGTGATGGCTTTGGAGGGTGAGGAGGAGGGTGTTGCCATGGGAGACATCCCAGAAGATGGGCTGGACCCAGAGCAGCAGGATGATGACCAAGATGGCTGCGGCGATTATCTAATGATATCTTGTAAGTTTGCTGCTCCATGAGGTATTTATTCTTGGTCAACACATGGATCCTGAGTACGTCAGTTTTATTTGATCCAAAGTGGGTCTAAATTACTTAAAAGCTAATTCTCTGTGACACATTGAACCCAGAAATAGAAGAAGTTCAAACTGAGTTCTTCTCTGTATGTCAGTGCTTTGTAGTCCTGAATGGAAAAATATAAATTCTGGTTTTAAGAAGAGAGTTTAATCATTTGAATTTTGTGCATTTTAAAGTGTGAATAAAGCAAAAGTGTATGTTTTGAGTTGGTCATGTCACAGAAGAAAAAAAAAAACATTTTTGCCACCTAGGTAAACATGATTGAAACAATTGTGAAATACATGAATAAATGTGGGCGTCAGCATCATAAAAAAAATGAGTTGTCCTCTGAAATGCTAGAACTGTCCTCACTGAGGACATTAACAGATGTCAGTCCAGCTCAAATAAGCATCCTTAACGTTACAGAGACAGCAGCTCTCTTTTTACTAAACCAAACTGGTAATCGAATGTTTGGTTTGCTGGACCATCTGTTCATCTTAGATGTCTCGTGTAAAAAATAAAATATGCTGATGGTCATCCTCAGTTCTCACAGACCTTCGCTCTGTACAAAATCGATCCATCAGGTGCCCACCTTGCTTCTCAGAAGGGACTTTTCCACCAATTTGTTCTGCTGCTGGTTCAGAACCAGTTCCTCGTGAAGAGTGTCTGCTGGGTTAGATGGAATAACTGGAATAACACCAAAATTGAGTCAATATTACCAACCAGTTTGGGTAAAACGTTTTGACCGTTTCAGAAAGTAGTTGTTTTTTTAAAGTCATTTATTAATTGATAATTAATGGCAGTTTTGTCAACACTGTTATTTGGCAGCATCAAGCCCAATCAAAGACTGTGTCTATAGATTGTTTGTTTGTTATGGGATCATAAATAAAACATTTGGAAACACTGTTCAGTATCAGATTGAGAAATGGCAACTACAATGACTTTTATAAACAAGAGTGGCAATTAAAAGACAATTAACGTGACTAGTAATATATTTTATTTATTATTATAAACAGCATTAACCCCCTCCACAGTTACTCTATAATGAGAAAATGTATCTTAAAATCATGATGGTGTGAGGCCGTTGAACACGTAGCTACTTCATGGTTGAACACGTTGTCGGGTTGTTGCAGACATTTTCTGCTGCTCCAGAGTTACCAACTATTTTCACATACTAAAAAACAAAATGCAGTGCATTTCAAAAGTCTTATGTATATTGCACGTGTTTTTTTTACTAGATGTCAGTTTTGTTCTAAATTGATACAATAACTATGACAAGCTCACCTCGTCTCTACCTTAAGTATAAAATGCTTTGATTATAGGAATAAAATATTATCACATTTATGGAACAAGAAGTCCAAACAATCAGAAATGAGCACAATTAAATGTTTTAAATATTTTTCTTTCCTCTTAGAGATGATTATAATGTGTGACAGGAATTCTGGTCTTTGTTGAAATGTGTTTGTCTTCTGCCAGTGGACGAAGCTGGTAAAATGGTATCTGAAGATGGCACAGAGGTAACGGTGGAAGGAGCTGTTGAGGACCAGGAAGTGGAGAAGGATGAGGATGGACAGGAGGTCATAAAGGTTTACATCTTTAAGGCCGATTCTGGAGAGGACGACATGGGTGAGAATCTTTTTTTGTAAACTAATAATAATAATTCTCATTGTTCTAAATCTTCAAAACTATGTTAATAAAACACATGAGTGTCTGGTTCACTAAACAGTATCAATGTGTCCTCCTCGTCTCCAACCCATTAGAAGAGACGTGTTTCCTTTTTTCTAAAGGTTTACATCATTTCCTGAGTTCTTAAGGGAATGTCTGACGACGTACAACAAATCGCTTTTCAGACGTATTTTTTCACTTTTGTCCGTAGTTTTAGAGGATGGATTCAGGCTTCCCTTTCAGCATGTCCCCACTCTTACACACACGCCAGACTGGTGCAGACCCCTCTTTTGGTCCGTTCGTTTTGGTCATGAGTGACGAATCAAACTGACCCCAGTTTTTAAAACACTAGGCTGCAAATGGGGGAATGCTGAAGTGATGTAAGGGCCAGCCAGTGGGCAATAGAGGACCTAGAGTCACACACACACACACACACACACCACTTATACAAGTGAGACATAAAGAAATATGTAGAAGGTTTGGTATAGAAGTAAAATATATATGTTTATGTCTGCAGGAGAATCTGTTGACATCAGTGACGGAGACACGGAGAGTATGGCGCTAACGGAATCTTCAGGCCAGACGCTCAGAGAGAAGATGGTTTATAAGTCTGTTGGGGATTCTCATCACAATCAAGGAAACCATGGTGAGTCTCGTGTATCCAAAGAGTAATAGACATCATAAAAGTAATGTCCACAAGTGTTTTTCTGACTCATTGACTCATTGTTTTACATGGAGGTGGTGGTAGGAGTTGAAACGTTCCTTCACCACAGTCTTTAGGACTTCATTCCTGTGGCCCAGGGAGCTGCTAGTGGTCAGCACCCTTGTCTCCTAAATTGCACATTTAAAAAAAAAAGAGCCACCAACAAAAACAAACAAAAAAAAAAGCTACAAACTGGAAGTCTGTGCATGACAAACGTTAGTATCTTGGTATGTTGATTTTGTCTCTTTGTATTGAAGACGTGCTGTTCCTCCCACAGGTGCAGAGGATAGTGAAAGCTGTGAGAACCGAAATGGTGCAGCCAGTGCACTGCTGCATATCGATGAGTCTGATGGGGTCGATGAAATCAACAGACAACGCAACAAGAGCAAGAGACGGTCGGAGCCTCGACAGGTTCAAACAGGTACGGATTACTGGTATGGATTCCTGTTAGTACTAATTTTGTTTCTTTTCTAACAGATTGGACTTTTCGGTTCGCCGCATTTTTCTGTAAATGTAAACTGATAACTATAAGCTGCTATGACTTTCTGAAAGCCTCCGTCTGGCATTGAAAACAGTGTAAAGGAGATTGTTACTTTTTCATTTGTTTTAAATGCAGTTGTGAAGGTGTTCTTGTTGAAGAATCACACAGCCAAGTGAACCTGGGCTCAGTAGACCTTCCTATTAACATAGTGTAAAATAATGCATAACAATATAAGTGCAGGTGTCATCATTTTAATTTGAATTCTTTTTTTATCGAATGCCTTTTCTCTTTTAATTTATTTTGCTAATATATCTGAGTGCTAGTGGTGCATTCTGGAATTTCCACCCTCTGACTTGGGAATAAATTATTGTCATCTTGGATTTTGGCATTGACCATCACTAATTAATTTCTTATTTTAGCAGCTGTTGAGAATAACAGGATTGTAAACAGTAGTCCATCTTAATTTTAAAGGAAAAATCAAACAATTTCTGAATTACCGTTTCCAAAGTACAGCAAGGATTAAAGGTTGGTAGAGACAGAGGAGTTGAAGCTAATGTAACAGAAGTACAGAAAATCTTATATATATGTATATGTACATATGTACATATACTTACATATATGTATATATATTTCCTTCAAAACTTCCTACTAAAACCTTTTGATCTTGGAGGAGGAAAAGTCAGAAAGGTTGCAAAAACAGGCCTTTTGATAGCAGCTGTGGCAGCAGAGAGAATTTGACATCTTTTAATTGTAGGGTGCGTGTTCATTAACAGTATTACTAGTACGGGGTTTTCAACTTTTTAACAACCCTAATCTGTCCATGACGAATGGCAGACTGAGTTGGCAGGAAGTCGGAGGCAGCAATGGCAGAACGCAGGTTCCAGGTCATCAGTCAACATTACATTAAACTATGGAGGCCGTGTTTTAGCAGAGAATTGAACCACATATGAGGAGAGGGACAGTTTAGAAGTCAGAAAGCACATTTTATTTGACTTCACTCATCCTTTTTGAAGATAATAAAATTTTAGAATGAACAGGACATGGTAAGATCTACATTGACTGTCACATGATCTCAAAACCTTCAAATTCAACTGTTTCAGTGCTCTGTTTTATAGTGGTGCAACAGATACCCGTTGCTCCGTGATCCAAACCAATCCCTCTCCACGGTTTGGCACGCACATGATCCAAAGATGTAAAGGGGAAAAAAATTTCTACTGTATGGTCCTCATGTTCATTCTGTCAAGCGATAGTCACATCTAGTGGTAGCAGTCCATGCAGTGGAGCTCAAGAAACCTACATCACTTCTTCAGATCATGACTTTCTGTGTGGGGCAAAACTAACTTGACTGCACGCAGTGGCCGCCTTGCAACAAGGGCGGTCGGTACAGCGTGGGTGCGCTCCAGCGGTGGTGCTGCTGTCATGGGCGGCCTCCCCGGGTGCACCAGGGGCGGGGGGAGTGTCCGTGCATCAGGGGACATCACCCCAGCGGACACTCGTGCTGCTCCCCAGGACAGCCCTTAATGATGTGTCATGGGGCAGAATTAACGTTCTTCCAGGGCTTTGTAGTGATTTGCCTTTCTGGACTAGTGGCTTCCTCCAGCTATTCCAGGCAAAGCAGACAGGATCACCACTTCATCATCAGTGATGATCTTTAGCTTGTACTTACCCTCACGCTTAATCGGCGCCTTGCAAAGTTCAACTTCTGTTTTTTTTGTTTTGTTTTGTCCCAAAACCAAAGTAATTGCATCTTCCAAAAGCCCCACATGCAACATTAACAATCACTTTCCACTGGTGCTGCCACCTACTGGATACCATTTTTGTAGCGCTTGGGTAGCCCTTATCATGATGTGGTCACCCATATCATTCATCTTTCAAAAGTTAGTCAAGTTGTTTTATGACTGTTTTCTATATGCTGGTATCAGTGATTTATGGAGGTGATAACCGCTGCAGTATGTCCGGTTAGAACATAACAATGTCCTTACAAGAAATAACCAGGCCA
>JBAMYA010000006.1:5966157-5991509 GCA_037176975.1 Arrhamphus sclerolepis
TATTGACCTATGATGGATAAGATGGACCAAAGCCTGAAAGATTCATGTTCATAGGTTAGGTCAGTCTGACTTACAGCTGACCATGTGTGTGTGTGTATGTATATGTGTTACGTGTGTGTATATGTAAATTTTCCCTCCACAGTCAGATAATGCACTAGCCTTGCTGCTATTGGATTAATAAGTCATTTTGTTGTTGTTGTTGTTGCTTTCCATATCCTGTGCGTTTGAGATTGGGTGATAATTAGGTTGTATTACTGAGGTTCTTTGTTTACAAACAAGTTCATAGTTTATTTTGGAGTAGAAGTCATGAGATGAAGCAAAAATATTTCCAATGGTGGTAAAAGATGAATGCGCTTCTCAACCAAAGAGGGAACTACAGAGCAAAACTTACATGGTCCTGTTTTAAAGGAACCTTTTTTTTAAGTGCAAGTCTGTGTTGTGAGAGGATTACAGAGCAGTTTTAGCTCAGTTAACTGTAGATGTGTAATAAGGCATGCGCTCTTTTAGTGAGTTCCATTATAGAGGGTATGGGTTTACATCACTTCCCCTCTAGGCCACGCCCCTCTCAGTTGGACTGAGTGGAAAAACAAACCTCACTCAACATGGTGGGGTGTAGCAGTAAACACAGCACTTTTTAATTAAGGGTTTGCAGAATATCACGTTTATTTATCAGAATTACTTTACATACAGTGTTCATCCAAACACTACAGCGCAGCTTCCTTGAAAAAAAGGCAATTCATCTGTTTCTCTTTTCTTTAGCATTCAGTACCCTGTAAAAACATAGCTCCAACTGTTTTTTTAAACCTGTTTCTACAATCGTACATCAGCTCTTCCCCAATTTCTGATATTGCTCTTAAATTTAGACGGTATTTAACCGAACACTGATGCTCACCCGTGCGTCTTTCTGCCACTAAGTGGGCGTTACCACAGTGACATCATGTGCATACCCTCTATACTGCTCTATTCTACTTAGCTGGAGTGCAGTTACTGTTATTATAGTTACTATTATGAAAATGTTGCCTTATCAGCTGCCAATGCAGTTAGTTTCTAAAGATAAAATTCTGTTCCACACCTGTGTTCTCATTGGTTGTCCTCCAGTTATTTAAAGCAACCCAACAGAACTTGAAATCATTGCCCAAAAAGGTTTTTAAAATTATTTTAGCATAGGTCAACTCATAACAAGACAACTAACACCTCCAGCACAGCCTTGAACGCCTCCCCTGCCTGGCCCTTTATTATGCAACCCTCGACCCGCGGAGCTCAGGCAGACACCTCCCTGCTCACGGCACTCGGAGCTTGTTGTGGCGTTGACCAGACGCTAACTATAAGGTGAAGTCAGCATGCGTCATGTGTGGTGAGGTTGTGGAGGACCCAGATGCAGGAGAGCAGGCAGGAGTAATCCAGAAATGTGAATTTATTGTCAAATGACACGGTACAAAATACAGGCATGAACACAGGGAGGAAACAGTGGAGCAGCACAGGACAGACACAGGACATTATTGACACACACACAGAAGGGTTAAGGAGACACAGGTGAAACACATCAGGAGGACGAGGAACAGGAAAGTCTAACTGAACATAACAGGACTTCAAAATAAAAGCAGGACAAAACCAGAAACCACCTCCAACTTTGAAAAACCCAAAACTAAAATCTTAACCATGACAGAACCCCACCCCCCCTCCAAGGACCAAATCCCAGATGGTCCAAAAACTAAAGGAAAAACAAAAAAAAAGGCATGAAGCAAAGACAGTTCAGGTGGATGCCAACGGTGAGACAGGCACAGTTCAGGGGGGTGCCCTGGACTAGGGACCAACGGATCCAAAACAAGAACCAAGGAGACCTGAGCAGGAACCGTATAATCCAGAGCAGGAACTGTCGAAGCCAGAACAGGAACCAATGAGACCAGAGCAGGAACAGGAACCATATAATCCAGAGCAGGAACTGATGAAGCCAGAACAGGAACTGATGACGCCAGAACGGGAACTGATGAAGCCAGAGCAGGAAATGGTGCAGCAGGAACGGGTGATGCAGGAACCAGTGAAGCCAGAGCAGGAACCTGGCAGCTATCAGTGGTGCATGCGGCACAAGCACAGGGACCGAGGCGCAGGTAGTGGCGCAGGCGGCAGGGATTATGGAGCCAGCAGCAGTGCAGGTTGAGGGGGTGGCTTATGGGATTGGGGTTTCCTCCCCCTTTTCCTCCTCCTGGATGACCACTACGTCTGCAGAATTTTCGGGCCCCCGAACACCAGCCAAGTTCTCCCAAATGGAGTGTACTCTTCGTACTCACCGTACGAGTCATAGCAATTGTCGTCCTCCACCTGGGGCATCGTCTTCTCTGCCTCCCAGCAGAAATATTCAAAAAGAGTAATCATCTCTCATTCTGGGTCCATTATGGCTGCTCCATTCTGTCATGTGTGGTGAGGTTGTGGAGGACCCAGATGCAGGAGAGCAGGCAGAAGCCAGGAGTAATCCAGAAATGTGAATTTATTGTCAAATGAGGTGGTACAAAATACAGGCAAGAACACAGTGAGGGTACAGTACAGAGCACAGAGCAGACAAAGACAGGACCTTAAACACACACAGAGGGGTAACGAGGAACATGAAAGTCAAACAGAACATAACAGGACTTCAAAATAAAAGCAGGACAAAAGCAGAAACCACCACCAACTCTGAAAAAACACAAAACTAAAATCTAAACCATGACAGATGCATTATCACTACAAACGTCATGGCAGAGCCAGCAATGAAAAGGATGACGTCTATGTCAGAAAAGAACATAAAAGAAAGAGAGAAAGATCGTGCAAGCTCCCAAAAAGTTCTCCGCTGTGAGACTAATAAAGGATTTCTTATACAGGAGTCAGTACTGAACCGCTGGATGAAGCAGGGGGCTGCAGGTCAGACAGCATCCTAGCCTTGCTGCTACTGGATTAGGAAGTCCACATCCTGTGGGTTTGAGTTTGGTTGATATTAGGTTGTATCACTAAAGTTCTTTGTTTGCTCACTAGGTCATAGTTTTTTTTTCATAATAGGAAATTAGGTAATGCTTCGATAGCAGTACTATTTATGGTGGGAACAGACAATGGCGGTTCTCAACCAGAGAGGGTGCTAAAGTGCACAATCTGACGTGGCGTTGCTTTAAAGATGCTGAACATACATGTGTTATGTAAGACAACATCCTGCACAAAAAAAGCCTGCTTAGATGGTAATACAGAAAACCGTCTCATACATTACTGCAAGGTGACTGCAAGCAAATCCCAAAACCTCTCAGCAAACATCAAGGAGACAGTCAGTCCAGGAGAAAAGCGTTTCTCTGGTTTATTCCAGAAACCATGTTGATGTGTGTTGTTGCTTTATTGATTTACCTACCAACAGCTTCCAGCACAGCAGCCAAAACGAAATCATCTCCAAGCGACCGCGGAGCGTGCATTCCTCTCCTCCTCTCCCCAGTGGTAGTGCCAGCAGCCAGGCGGCCACTCGCTGACACGAGGAGGGTCGCATGCAGGCAGACAGCCGCGGCGTGTGTGAGGAGGAGATGGGTAGACAGTGAAGAGAAAGAAGCGCGCGAGCGTACAGATGCTCCCCCCTCCCTACCACCACACACACACACACTCATATATAGAGGAAGAGGGACAGAGTGATTGAGACTGGAAAGATAGATCGACCTGTTCTCTCAAACTGGTGGTGAATTAGAGCAGAAGATTTGATATGGCAGAGTATTGTATCTCTCTCTCTCACTGACTGGTTACAGTAGCTTAACCCCTCTCACTCTCTCACTGAATTCCATTCCCCAGTTGTTTGCCTCTGTAGCACCTTTGTTTCAGCTCCTCTGCTGTGTGAATTGCTCTGAAGTGGAACACAGCATTTTGTTCCTCAACTTGAGAAACTGGGGAAATCAGTGCTGTGAACTGGCGTTGTGAAAAGGCTCTGCACAGGGGACAAAGTCAGTACGTCATGTTAACGTACGGCTTCTCTCCCAGCAGTGAGAGGCGTCACGGCAGGTGCCAGATAGCAAGCTTGCTATCAGAGCAAGCTTCAAGAAAGCTAAAGACGTAGCAAGGAGAGTCAGAGACTGGCTGGACTGGTTGTGTTCTCAATGTTGTCATCTTACTGGTCAAATCCTGGACAACCAAAAGTAGAAACTTTTTTTATAATTATTGGTGCTGATTTAACATCATTTTATTAAGCCAGTGGTCAGCGTGCTCATTTATGAAATATAGGATCCTTATGAAAAGTTCACCTATGGCCAAAAACTGAAAACGGCAAGCTGCAAAAATAAATAAATAAATCCAGATTTACAAAACCCTGCCTATGCATACTTGTAAGCACTTTGTATATCACAGATCACCTGGAAGTTTGCGCAGGTGGATCTGGTGCAACTACTCCAACAGCTTTGGTAATCTTTCATTAACTGGCCCTTTTCCACTAGTACCTACTCATCTCCACTCAACTCTACTCCATTTTAAGGGTTTTCCACCCCAATAGTGTTGTCCATTTACAACCTTCCCGCAATGCCTTGTATTCTGTTATTTTTTTCAACCAGGTGATTTCTATTGAAAACAAGTTAAATGTTGTTTACCAATGATATGATGCAAATTTGAAAAAAAAGAAATATTTTAAAAATTATTTAAAATTATAGACACATTAAATTGTGGATTGTAATTTATTTTTTTTAATTTAAACTAGCTTAATTTATGAATGTTTTCAAATTCGATTTGACTCAATGGTAAATTCAAAAGTCACTGCTGGCAGCATTTAATGGTCTAGAGACATCAACAGACCAACTGTGTGAAAGTACATCTTCTCTATTCAGTTTCAACAGCTGTTGATGTGTGAATGACTCTGCAGATAACTGCCCAGGCTGCTCAAAGCCATGCCTGTCAAAAAAAAAAAGTCTTGACAAATGTAGGTGTCCGCATGAAGCCACTGAAGTCGCATAAAAAATCATTATGAATGAAAGCGTACAGCTCTGAACCAGAGAAGAAGACGCAGAGCATACGTGGAATCCTACGCAGTGTAAACAAACAGAAGAAGATCCATGATGTCATTACCATAATTAAGATGTGGCGTCTTCAGATGTATGACCTCTGGGTACAACGCTGCTGCTTTCTGTGGCTCCATAGGACAAACTGGATGAAAATTGTTGAATTCACCCAGAACCAGCTTCGTGTAGCCTGGGTCCACATGTCTGGGGACTGGTGATTAAATGCCTTGAAATGAAAACTGTTGCTGCAGGAAACCACTGTAAAAATGAATTTAAGAATACATGCACTAAAAACAAAAAAAGGGCTACTGGAGTCTGTTGAAAATGATTTCAAAGGTTACAAAGGTTACGCAGTATTACACCTGTACATCTGTGTGGTGCTGAACAGTGCTGGTGTCATTTCTTGGACTATAAAAACAAGGTGTGTACTTTGAGTTATAGTCCCGCCTCCGTGTTGATTTCTTTGGCAAGCTGTAGCTGTGTAGCCGCAACTCCATTAGCTGATGGGTGAATTGTTGAACTCCACCAACCAGCGCTGTTGATGTTACATGTGGTCCATGATTCAGTTTGACTTCACTCCATTCAAAGTCTGTTGGAGCTGGAGTCTGTTGAAGTCTGTTGGAGCTGGAGCCACACAGACATTCACGCAATCCGCTATCACAGTTACTAAACTCCGGTTGTTTTCCTAACATCTTAGGCATATAGTGTGGTACCCAGTATAAAATGTTCCATTTACATGTTTGTTTTCCTCTGAAACTTTGGTTAATTGCAGCTGCAAATGTACTCACACGCTTCCTGCTCCCATCTGCTCTGTTCCACCTCCTGTGCGGGAGCGCACGCCGCTATCGGGGTGGTATTTCACCAGAGTGAGGGCAGGGGGCGCAGTCCATTGTGTATGGGGGGTGTGTATTGTGGGGTGATTGTTTAATTGTTAATCTTGAAGAATAATAGTAAAAATAAGGGGTAATGTGTATGTTGAACTGTAATTATATTTTACTTCACTGCCATATATTTTTATGTGTGCAAAATTGGTTTAATGTTTATTTAATTTGTGTTAATATCCCTGTGGTCTTTGGTTTGCCCTGATTGGTCCTGATTGGACCCAATTTGGCCTAAGTGTTGGCATTATTTAAGGGTGCTCTTATTTGATGTCCAGGTGAAAGGAGAGCTGGCTTGCTGTGAGGCTGGCAGTGAATGGGGGACCAAGACCTGTATGGGAAGGCTTATACTCAGTTTTGTTCCTGTATTAGTCCATCCAGGCTGTGGTGATATGTGCACTTATGGTTTTTGCAAGCTTATGTTATTTTACTTTTTTTTTTGGACAATAAACTAGTTATTTTTGATAATACGCTCCAAACGGCCACGTCTTTCTTCAACCTCCTCCACACCACATCCAGTTGTTGCACATCCTGAGTCAGAGTGGCCCCTCGGTCGCTCACACTGTTCTATAAAGGTTTTCTGAAGGTTGTAAAGCTAGGAGACCGTTGAGAGAACATTCAGGGAACGTTAACCTTCAGCTAATGTTGTATGTACGTCAGGAAATCTTTCCATGTTAACCTTAAAAACAATCTGAAATAACACTTTCAGGGAACGTTACCGCACTAAAACGTAGCCAGAATGTTCTGGGGAGCAGAAATTGTTAGCTGGGCTGCTGCTGTTACCATGGTGAATCACCCTGCTCCACTGACGATACTCAGACATACATACGAACAAACTCTGAACACCTGATCTGACACCAGACAGAGTTTCTTCACTCAGTTTTTTTCACTGAGGAAGCACCCCACTGTTCTGGTGGGGATGGTGTTGCACACACAAGTGAGTAACACACTCAGTCATGGCCTTAATGCCATCTCTGTGTGGCTCACAGTGCGTCCCAGTCTGTAGCCTCAAAACCCTATCCCCTGAGCAGAGTCTTAAGCTTCCTATGACCTCTTTACGGTCCTTTTGTTCACAGGATGCCTCTGAAAAAGGGGTTTGTAAATGAGGATTATGATTTGGCTTGCAGAGAGCAAGTTCAGTTCAGTTCAGTTCATTTCAATTCAAAATACTTTATTCCTCCCCAACGGGAAATTCAAGTATTGCAGTAGTCTCATGATTTAAGTCTCTTCAAAGATTTGCTGTAGATGGTTATTACTGTGGGCAGGAAGGAAGTTGTGCAGCGGAGATGTATGCGTTTCTGACTTTTGCATTAAACAAATACAACTTTTTATTTTTCTGATGGAACATTTGACAAACTGCTGAAAGATTGGAAATATGGCAGAGAAAGAGACATGGTTTAAATCACCAGTGACAGGCACACACTGCATTGTTGTGTCAAAGCTTAGCAACAGCATGGCAAGAGCATAGCATAGCTCAGCTGATGACGTCACATGTAGCATCTGCACCAGCTGATGGTGGGATGTAAAATGCTGCTATGACAACACTAGTGAATGCTCTTGGTGGACAATAAGGATGGAAATTCACAGCTAGTTCAATATCTGCGCTGCAGAAACGATGTTTCACAGCAGCATGTCCTGGATTACACCCTTTCATGTTGATAAGCACTGTCATTCCACCACCCTTGTTTTTTCTGCTTCTCTTTGTTTGCCTGTATTGTCAGAAAGCTGGGCAGAGAGGTCGGGAATATGCTTCTCTAGCTGCGTCTCTGTGCCAAAACTCCAGATTTATACACGTCAGAGCTTCAAGCTTGTTCATCTCATTTGTGATTTTGTTTCCTCATTATGATGGAGAGAAGAGCTTGTTTAAATTTCCTCTTTCCCTCTCTCCACTTCCCTTCTGTTCTACATCCACGATGTCTCCTCTTCAACTCGGAGGGAATTTGGCATCTCAGTCTGAGTATAATTTGGCTACTTTCCATCTGGACATTATTGAATAATGCCATCAGCTGCTCCTGCTTGCAAAAAGCTCCACAGTTTGTTTTTTGTTGCTATGATTGCTCATCATGACAGGTGGTAAACAATGATTTTTAAAAAAAAAACATAACTGATGAAGTGGGCAGAGTATAAAAACATAGAAAATATATGCAGAAGCTAATCATTTTGGTATTTGGTACAGGATTGGTGCTTTCTTGCATTTACATAGACTGTCTGTACGGCATGCATGTCACACAGCCCCCCAAGCACCACCTCTTAAACAAGAAGAAGACAAAGAGATGCTGATCAATTTTAGGAGGATGGAGCCTGGACACCAACCCAGAGGGAGGAGGTAGATGTGGTGGACAGCAACAAATCCTCGGGTGTGTACTTGGATAACAGACTGAAGTGGAGGACAAACGCAGATACTGTGTTCAAGAATGGAACGAGCAGAATCTGCTTCCTTAGGAAGCATTGATTCCTTCAATGTCTGCAACAGGAGACTCATGTTCTACTAGTCCTGGTACCCAGTGCCATAATGTAATGGCCACTGGGAAAGCAACATCAGCTCCAGGGATTCCAGGATTCTCACCATGTTTTTATCTGCATGCCAATACTTTTGAACAGTTTGTACATTCCTTTTATCTATTAGTTTTAAATGTATCCTTGATGTTTTTATCCATGCATTCTTAACATTTTAGAGACACACCTAAGAAAAATG
This sequence comes from Arrhamphus sclerolepis, assembly GCA_037176975.1. Taxonomy (NCBI): domain Eukaryota; kingdom Metazoa; phylum Chordata; class Actinopteri; order Beloniformes; family Hemiramphidae; genus Arrhamphus; species Arrhamphus sclerolepis. The sequence continues at coordinate 5,974,713 of JBAMYA010000006.1, forward strand.
TTCACTGTTCTTGCAATGGACAATAGTTGTTCTATTTCTGATGGGACTTTCTCCAGTGACCCTGCATAGACCTTACCAGGGAGGCTGGGGAGTGTGAGTCCCTGAAACTGGAAACTCCTTCTGAACCTTCTTTTTAAAAAGGGAGATCACGAGTCCAGTCTACCAGTCCTGGAACAGCGCCCCTGATATCCATGCAGAGGTGTGTCAATTAAGACAGCCCCAACATGGTGCAGGTACTAAACCAATCAAAAGTCTTCATGGCCTTACTGAAGTCCTCCCCTACTCGAGACTTTGCTTCAGGCTGAGGCTGCAGTCTGCTTGGCCTGTTGGGGCATGTCACCTGCCTCCGATGAAGTGAGCATTTTCTGGGAATGTCTGGCAGATCCTTCCATCCCTTAACTTTCACAGCATCTGAATGTTGAAACAAAATATCTTCATAGCTAAAAAATAAAAACATCACAATTCATCACAGTTCAGTATCACAAACCTAGAACCAGGATCATCACAGCTTTTTCTTTGAGATTTGTGGCTGCCCACCCTTAGGAAAAGCACTGTACTTGTTTTGACAAGTAGTCCAGCAAGAGTTGATTTCATCCCCCTCAAACCAGAAAATGGATGAACGTATATTTTAAATATCCTCCAACTCAGTCAGATCCCAGTTAAAGCCCCTGGGCTCTGGTCCTGCACTTTATTGAACTGGCTATGATGTGTTGCATTGATTGCAGTGGGTTTTTCCAACAGTATGAATCATTATGTTTGACTATTTGACTATGAAAAGGACAAGGTCAAAACAAGTGCTGTTCTTAGGCAGGCACACACACACAGAAGAACTGATTTTCTTCATGGTTTGCTCTTCTAGGTTAAAGTGAGCTGCTCTCTGTAGTTACTTTCAGACAAGGACACACTGGAGATCCCTCTAATCTGATACCAAGTCCACCATAGACTAATTTCACTTATTTCATCCTCTGTTTGGAACTTTCTGTCATTTCTATGCTCCCTTCTGGATTGCCATGTCATTCAGCACTCATTTCACCCAGGAAACAACCATCCCACTGCATCCATCTTTTTTTATTTTCTCTACTGACCACTAGGTTCCATTGCTGTCATTATTCCACCGACTTAGCATTTAGTGCTACATTGACTTCTGAGCTGTGAATAAAAACCTAACAAAGCATAGTCATACTTTGAAGAGAGCACGTTTTCTTCTGCTTGTGTGTTGCTAATTGTACCAACAGACAACTGTGACTAGCTGTAGATGGCCCAGAGCCGCCATTCTCAAACTGTGGTACGCGCGCCATCAGTGATGCATGAGCCAGCTGCTAGTCGCAGTGGCGTCTGGGATTTTTTATTTATTTTTTAAAATGAAGATGAATATGGCACTAGATACAGATATAAGTACATACATCAAAAACCATTAACCATAAAATCTGTAAAAATACAATTTTAACCAGACTTTAACTTGGTGGGACATATATACACACACACCAGTGGTGATTTCTATGAGACTGCAAGTTAAGCTGAGTTTCCTCTAAAATGTCAAAAATTAAATGTTCAAATATGCACAGTTGTGCGATAGAACATGTTCATCTCAAGGACAAGTTTGTTCATAAGCATCAATGCATCAGATTTCCAGAAATCGTTTTCTTCTACGGTCTACGATCAATGCATTTACCCGTAGAAGCTGAGCGTCCATTCACTTCAATGGGACTGAATGAAACAGTTTTTTTCATTGGTCACTGGATAAATGCCCAGATTTAGCCCCGCCTCCAGATGCTCAGCTTCTCTGGGGGTGAATGGAGTGGTGGGCTGGTCTGATTGGAGGATCAGTTGAAAGGATGAATGTCGTTTTGATTGACAGCGATTTTGAGATATAAACCATCACTTCATCATTGGGAGCTCAGTCCCACCGTGGATTTTTCAAATGAAGTCAAAAGACGAACTTTAACACATTTCTTGGCATTTTCTTGGTGAAATTACTGGACCATTTCCATTGTTCATTTCTGACACTGTAAATGAAACACACTCACATTCCTTGTTTCAGTTTAACGTCAATTCAGCATTTCCTTGTTCAAGTTTAGTATTGTCGTGGCTCTAACTTTTCTGTCCTTCACTATCAAGCACCACATCACTGAAGGATGATGTCATTCACATTCATGTCTGAATTTACGTATAAATAAACTGACCAATTTTATGAGGTAGCCCAACAATGAGATTCCCCTCTTTTAAAGACCAGCAGTCGCCACTGACACACACATATACGGATATGGACGTTTTCTATTCAGCCAATCAGGTCACTGCTTGAGCCTGTCTGGAGCATTAGCTGTGACATCTAGATGTGGCGATGAAGGAAAGGAAAGCTGTTGTGGCTCCAACATTAAATATCAGGAAGAGAAACGAGGTCAAAATCTCCGGCAGCACAGTTTATGGTGAAGTTAAAAACATTGAAATTCATACTGAACTAAGTCCAAGAGCCAGCTGTGGTGGTTTAAGCTGCATGAGCACTGATGCGCCTGCGTAGCATAGCACCTGCTAGCAATGTGTGAGAAGATACAACTTGGATTACATCAAGCTTGGATTTTTTTTTGAGTGGAACAGAGGACAAGCCAGTGTCACAGTGTTGTGGTGGAGTCTTTAGCAACAAGTGTACAAAGCCATCACATCTCAGGCAGCATCTTACAGCTAAGCACCCAGTGCTACAACATAAACCAGCTGATATTTTCTCAGAAAATGTGAGCAGTTAAAGCAGTCCAAAATAACTATTCAGAACAGTACCACAAACTTAGCTAAAGCACAAGAAGTGTCATACGGGCCCAACGTCCTCTAACGGGAGATAACGGTAGATAAGCTTAAAACCAGCTGAGCTTGGTGCTGCTGTCCAATGACATAGTGTCAAGAAGAATAGAAGCAATGGTGAATAATATGAAAAATACACTGGTTGAACAGATTAAATCCAGATTTAATCCATCCCTATTTTTTGATTCAACTTGACAAGACAACCGACATTACAGACATGGCAAATTTGCTTGTTTACGTGAGATACGAATATGAAAACACAGCTCATAAGGACCTTCTGTTCTGTTGGTCACTTCAGGCGAGAACCACAGCTGAATACATCTTTCAGCTCCTGGATGCATTTATCCAAGAAAATTAGCTGAACTGAAAAACATGCGTTGTGTGCACTGACGGCGCAACAGACAGGACGCCACAGCTGTGAGAACTGTTAACGTCATAAAAGCCAGACCTGTGCATTCGCACCTATTTCATGTCCTCTGTGATGAGACGGGCAGCAAGTATGTCCAGCTGCTGTTGCTGTTTTTCCTGCGATTGCGGGGTTTTTGTTTGTTTGTTTTTTCATTTTCCCTCTAAAATACGCTTTCCCAGTTTCCAGCAATGATGCTGAGGTGTTTGATGTCCACTCTGTTTGAAGTTGTCAGAGTTGATGTTGTGCAGGAGCGATGTGTTGAAGTTCCATCTTTTATTTAGTTTCACAGATGTTTGGACGTTTAATGAGGGAGAGATGGGAGCATGATTGGGTGGATTGTAGTTTCAGTTCCATGTTGGGATAGGGAATTCCTGACAAGAAAAAAGTCAGATCTGGAAGAAGATGGTTGAATGGCGGAATAATAAGTGTTCTCTAGTCGAAGCGTTCCTTAATCTCCAACTATCACCAAGTCCATAACCATTCGTATATTCTCTAAATCGGTTCATTTCCTTTTTTTTTTTGGAAGCTGGTAAATTTGAGCGATTAAGTTTTGGGTTGATTATGGTATTAAAATCTCCTGCAATAATTATGTTTGTTGAAACTGATGATAATGAAAACAGATTATGAAAAAAGGAAGGATCATCGTCGTTAGCAGCACAGATGTTGACAAAAGTGAACATTTTGTGATTAATGGAATCATTAATTAAAATAAATGTGCCATCAGGGTTTGTTGTCGTTGTATTATGAACAAAAAGCTATTTTTATTTCTCAATGTCTGAAACTGTATGTTGATGAAAAGACGTGTTTGAATTGTTTAAGTTTAATATTTGGGAGCTCTCTGTCTGTAATATGCATTTTTTGTAAAAAGCAGATATCTGCTTTTAACAGATGGTTGATTCTTTTAATTCTTTTTTCCTGAATTCTGCAGCTGCGCAAATTCCATCGGACCATTTTAAGTGACTCCACAGATATTATTGGAGTATTTACTGTTTTTAATATCCTGATGTGCTATAAATGACCTGCATGCATGCATGTTTGTGAAGAAAATGAATAGAAATGTGCAGTTACAGACATAAACAGCAGAAAACAAAGCAGACAATGACAGAAAAACTGATAGTAATAAAAGTGTGAGCCATAATGAAAATTAGGGATTAGAAGTGGGTGCATGTGAGGTGAACAGAACACTTAGTGAGGGATTATGAAGTTGATTCATTTATTTTTTCATGAGGGTAAATAAATTCAGCACTGTTTATTGTTACCTGTTGTGTTGTAGTTAGCATTTCCACAGTTTTATTTAATGTTACTTTCATTATAAAATCAGAACAGTCATGGTGTGATATTTGGGTCTCGTTACAGTTGACCTTCGATGAAAAGTTAATCAAATGTTATATATGCACATTTATTGTTAAGTGTCTGTTGCTTCATAATAGGATAAAGATTTTTATGTCTTTCATTTGTCTCCATAGCAAGCTGGTCATTTATGGAGTATTTCTATAGCCTGGTCCCCACCAGACTAGTAATTCTTCCATTTTATTTCACTTCACCACCTAGTCTGGAAAAGCTCAGTTCTTTTCAATTTACTCCTGAGCAAAAAATGACCGACCAATCAGTAAACAGAAGGGCGTGGCCGAGGGCTGCCTCAGTTAAAAATTGTAGTTCAGTTGAGTCCTATAAAAACTACAATGGCGGCTGACACACACATACAGGAGGATATTCGCTCTGTCCTGGAGAAGATCGATGGTATGAGCAACCTAAAGCCACAACAAGATGAGTGTTTAGTTAAATCTTTGACAGGAAATGATGTCGTCGCCCTGAACTGAATCTTCTCTGGTTTGGAGACTGTGTTTACAGCAGAAGTATGAGACGGCTGTGCTAGCATAAAACATACGTCATTGCTAAATGTTAGTGTTTGATTTACAGGTAGACCAATGATTTTAAGGTTCAGAAAATTGCCCCGCCCACCAGGAAGTAAACATTTGGCGATGGAGAGTGACCAGAGTCTTGGCAGGAATGAGTCTGGAGAGGACCAGGCTAATTTTTTTTTTTAGCTTCTTGCCTTGATTTGGTTATTAACCTAATTCTTTATGTTTATAATGTTTGAGTTTAGCAACAATGGGGCGGGATGGTTTATTATTAGGGCACCAGAGATGGTAGATTCTATGAAAATTGACATGTTTAATGGTAATTTTTAATTATGCTTTCATGAACTCTTTGCAAGGTTCTGGGTTCTCGTTGATGTTGTGGGATACCTATGAAGATAATATTATCATGCATATTGTTGTCTCTTATGAGCGAAAGAGTTATAATTCTGGTTTGGAGTGATTTCTTTTTTTCGTCAGCTGTAATTTCTCGATATGACGTTGTGCAAATTCCAAATGTGCTCGCAGGTCTTTCATTTCACTATGCAAAGTGTCCAAAAGATCAAGTTTCTTATTCATATTATTTATTTGTTCATTTGTTAGTATGTCATTTTGCTCTTATTTTTCCGATTGCTAATGTGATGTCTTAATTCTTATTTCTCATATTGTTTGTGCTTCTTTCTTTTTTTCATTCTTGATCATTCGTGTGAATTTTATCTTTATTTATCACATCTAGAATTATAATAATAATAATAATAATACATTTTATTTGTAGCGCCTTTCAGGTCACTCAAGGACACTTTACAGTATAAAATCATGATAAAATAAATAAAACAACAAAGAGCACAACATTAAAATCACAGGAAATAAAAGTACAGTTATGGACAGTATGCTGACTGAAACAGATGAGTTTTGAGTCTGGATTTAAATTGAGGCAATGAGTCAATATTTCAGATATCAGAGGGTAATGAGTTCCAGAGTTTTGGGGCAGAGCGAATGAAAGCTCTGCTGTCCATGGTGCTGAGGCGGGCAGAAGGGACAGAGAGGTGAAGGAATGAGGAAGACCTCAGGGAACGAGAAGGGATGACAACATGAATCAGATCAGACAAATAGGGGGGGAAAGGTTATGGATAGCCTTGAAGGTAATGAGGAGGATTTTGAATATGATCCGGAGTTTAACTGGGAGCCAGTGAAGCTGATGGAGGATGGGGGTGATATGGTGAGAAGAGGGGGTCCTGGTGATAATACGAGCTGCTGAATTCTGAACCAGTTGAAGCTTATGGAGGGATTTGTGGGGGACACCAAAAAGAAGTGAGTTACAATAATCAAGACGGGAGGTGACGAGGCTGTGAACCAGGATGGCGGCAGTGTGGGGGGTGAGGGAGGGGCGGAGATGGAAGTTGGAAGTACGCAGACCGGGTAATGTTATTGATATGAGCTTTGAAAGACAGTGAGTTATCGAGGATGACACCCAGACTCTTAACCTGAGGGGAGGGGAAACTGTGGAACCGTCAATTGTCAGAGAAAAACTGTTGGAAAGGGTGGCTTGGTGCCGATAAGAAGAAGTTCAGTTTTCTTGCCATTAAGCTGGAGGAAATTTGCAGTGAACCAAGATTTAATTTCAGTGAGACAGTGGGTAAGGGAGGAGGGTGGAAGAGAGGAGTTAGACTTACTAGAGATGTAGAGCTGGGTGTCCTCCACGAAGCAATGAAACTGGATGTCATGTTTACGGAAAATAAAGCCCAGAGGTAGAAGGTATATTATGAAGAGAAGGGGCCCCAGGACTGATCCCTGGGGTACACCTGAAGTGACTGGGGAGGGTTGTGAGGTGAAGGATTTAAGTTGAATGAACTGAATGCGGCCAGTGAGGTACCAGTGAAACCAGTGAAGAGGGGTATGACTGATGCCTAAAGAAGAAAATCTATTATTTCAGTTTAGCTTTAGTTAGTTTAACAAGTGCATCTATAGGTTTACTTTTACTTTTAAAAGCTGGTTTGTTTCAGTTTAAGTTTTGGTTTTAGTTCGTGTTGATGTATCAACAAAAAAATCCAGGATGAATGAATGATACCTGTCAACAATGCTATACAGTATAAAGATCTTTTATTCTTTCCTTTGAGTAATTGATCAAATGTAGACTCGAAGGTTAAAAGTTACCGGTAGCCAGAATGCAGTGCAAAAACAATGGATGTCATTAAACATCAAAAACATGGAAACATTTCTATTTAACTTTTAAGACAACAGTCTTCTCTTGCAGTTTTTGCAAAAGGTAGAATGGTTAAGAAACAAATATTTAAAGCCAAAATTAAATAAAAGATGAGGGGAGATCAATGTGAGTCTCCAATGTATAACTAACAAACACTTACACACAGGATGACACAAAAGCACCTGTTCTACTCCTACAGATCTTCAGTCATGTCATTTCTTAAACACGTTCAAGTTGTATCCTGATTTCTCAGACCAGGGCCAGTATTTACGAAGCCTCTTAAAGTGCCTTTTAGTCTGAAGTGTGAGAATTCCAGAAATTTACTCCTACTTTCAGACTTAAGTAGCTTTGAGAGCTATAAGGCTATAAGAATCACTCTTAGAATCACTCTTACTCCAGTTATTTCAGACGGCCTCAGAGGTCTCTCAGTTGGTCAAGAGTTGCCACTAGAGGCCTGAGATGGCTCTGAGAAGACAGAGACGTGCACGAACCATCCAGGTTGGAAATGTTTGATGACTTTCAATTAGTCAAACAATATCAAATGGAAAAAGAAGACATTGTCTTTGTCACAGACTTGGTGAGGGGCATCATCTCACCATCAACTTTACGTAGCAATGCTATCTCAGCCGAATTAAACAGTGATGACGCTTCGGTTCCTTGTCACAGGAAAAATGCATCAGTGTATAATGATTTGATGCTGAGCTGTCATGGAAACTGTAGTGTATGGACTATTTGTCCAAGCAGTATCGCTCCCTTTTGCATTACAGTTCATCCCATTTGCACAGAGATGTGTTGATGCGCATCTTTGTTACCTGCTGTTCTGCAGGTTGTAAGTGGAAGCTCCATCTTCGTCTTTATTCTTTTTAGAAGTTGTTAAAGAAGCAACAGAAACAGTTATGGCACTTAGAGCTCCACACATCATTACTAGTTTCATCGAATTTCCAACAACACCCCACGCAATCCAACAGAAGCAAACCCCCTTTTGGACCATTGTGTTGAAAATTGGTTCATTACTCCAAGCTTCATTCATTCATTCATTAGGAACATGGGGGTCACCTGCTGGCTCATTGGTTGTACTGCAGCCATGCAGAAGCATGAACATTTGTTATCATCATTATTATTATTACAACCGTTGGTAACTTTTACTCTGTTTTTATTCCCTCTGTGTTTTTGTATGTCTTTGTACAAATGTTGGCTGTTGAACACACAAATTTCCCCCTCTGGGGGATTAATAAAGTATCTATTTTCTAAATAAAGCTGAAGCAAACCTCAAGTCATGCGTTGTTTTTCCTTCTTGCTCTATCCTACCAATATATCAAGGTTCACTTTGTCATTCATCATGTTAAAAACATGAAGAACAAAATTTGCTCCTCAGGCCAACATGAAATAAATAATGAATAATAAATTAAACCATTGCAAAAATCATTGCTAAAAAGGATAGGGTTAGTAGTAATAGTAGGAGAGGTAAAGTTTAGGTGAATATGCAGATAAAAATAGAATTCTGATTTATTTCATGTATGTATCTTTCTATATATTTTATGTACAGATGGGGGTATGAGCTCAAGGTGCTTGGGTGAACAGGGGTGCTTATGCATTGATAGAAGGGTGTATGTGGGATCCAGTTTAGCCACCAGAGCACGGAAGCCATGATCAGACACCACAGTGAAAGGCTGGAAAACTTTCACTATGAAATCCACTAGAGCTTCATCAAGCTCCTGCTTCCTGCTCCCTAGAATATTAAAGTTAGCAGAACAATAGATTTATTTAGTTTTAGCAGGAACAAAACCATATGAATCAGACTGCAGGGAAAACGTTTAAGTGTAGAGGTTGCAATGTATAATACAGACTCACTGTAATGCCTCTGATTTGAAGTTAGTTTAATATTACATTTATACACTCAAACCTAGACTCATTGCTCCTAAACAGTTACAGAAGCGCAGTGAATAATGAAAGTTACACTTAATATTGCCTGGAACAGCAAACATTATGCACTCACCTGATGGACACGTTATTACAGCAGCACTACTGGCTCCATCCTCATGTTGGGCTCGGTAACGCCTCATCATTCATGACGTGTTATAATTATAAGCCAGATGCCGGGAACAAAGCAAACACTTCACCTGCAAATTTAAAATGAGATGAGTGTGTGGTTTATTTTTTGTTACTGTATGAATAAGAGTTGAAAATACGTTTGTAACAAATTACCTTGCTCGGCAACACCATTTCAAAATGCTCCCAGACTTGGGATCTCTTCCTGGTGGGTTCCATTGCAGAGCAATAAAAAAGAAATACGAACGCTAATCAAATCAGTCCAAAAGGTATTGACCAGATAGGCAACGCATCCGCTGTTTCATTCATTTTAAACACAACTGAAACCCGCCAGTCTTTCAAAGCCCCGCCCACTGAACCAAACCAGTCAGCTGATTCAGCCTGAATGAGGCAGTGAAGTGGTTCAAACGTCATCAGTCACGTGATTTGAAGCAAGCTCCGGAGCAGTGCGTCTGAGAGGAAAAAAAAACAAAAAAAAACTACCGAGTTTTGGGGCGTGGTTCGAAGCCCCGTGTCAGAGGTAACATCACTAAATGTTAGCATTCCTTTTCAACTATTTTTGGACGCTTCTATGGTTCTTATTGGAGGCTTTTTTCAAAGGTTTTCATTTAATTTAAAGTATTTAATTTTGTAATTTACATAGCACTTAACTAAACGGATGGGAAATTATCAGTTCTTTTCTCTCAATTTTAAACTGTTAACTTCCACCCCCTTATAATTCATCATTTGGTACAGCCCAAGTTCGAACTGTACAGAGCTGAGAACAGTTTTGCTGACCTTTTCTTTTCTGTCTGTCTCTTTTTTTGTTGTTGTAGTAAAAAGTAACTAATTAGGACTTTTTCTGGTGTGTTTGGAGTTTTTTTCTGGTGTTAGGTTGATGAGGTTTCTTGTATTACATAAAACAATTGAAAACAGATTAATGGCTTTATTTAATTTTCTTAATTTAACTTTAAGCTGTTTTTGATTTTTTTTTTTTTTTATGTAATACAAGAAATATATTTATATTTGTTTCTCAGGAGTGTTTGGTTCGTAAATTTGTTGACGGTCCCTAAGTGAACCACCCTGCCTGAGAGGAGCGAGCAGCAGAGAACGGCTGGCCGAGATTAGAGTTACTGAAACGGATCAACAGTGACCTAGACGCCACTAACTTCATGGAACTCCAGGTCTCCCAACTGTTTTCTTTTCTTTTCTTTTCTTTTCTTTGCTTTGCTTTGGTATTAAAGTTTAAGGACCTTGACTTGAGGTCGGAGGAGTCTTCTGGTCTGTTTCAGTTTTATTTTATTGACATTCATAAAAAATTCTATAAAATGTGGGACAATAATTAAGTATTTCGTTAGGATCATCAGTAGTGACATTGTTGATGATGAGTTTTTAAATAAAGTTGTATTTACTTTGACTTGAAAGAAATACGCAGAGTCCCGTTCCCCTTCATCCAACCATTTCCTCCTTTATCTCACAAATGCTCCTTTTGCTTTTGTTCTGTATATTATTTAAAGTGAAATTAAATCTTGTAAATAATTCTTAAGATCAATTAACTAACTAGAAAACACGTTTCCCATATACAGAAAGTAAAAACATATAGCCTACATTTTAGACATGTAGCCTATATGTATTTACATATGGTTCAAGAGATAAAGAGTTCCTAATGAATAGGAGATATATAAATATGTATAGAAAAGAAGAAAAAAGTGTGCATTTGCAGGTATGTACAATTTTAGCAGCAAGATTTAAATTTTTTTTTCTTCATATTGCATAGCTCGTCGTATTGCACAGTTTGTAGCTTTTAGGTGTTTCTTTGTTGCACTTTTTGAACAAAAAAAACAAAAACAAAACAAGTCCAGCAGAGACCCCTCAGTGTTCATTCTGTATAGTTACAGCTGTTTTTCATTCAGTCTTGACTTTTATTCACCTGCCCCTCTTTCCAACGATCTGAATCATTAACTCGGGTCATGAAGGAACTGACAAGCGCTATTCATCAAACTCAAACATTAACCATATTCTTAATTGTCGATTTTAATTAACTTCCCATAAGTTTGGTCCGTGAAATAGGTATATTTAATAATAACAGAAACAATAAAGTGTTGACACAAGGTTTCCATCCTGATGAAATAGAATTAATGCAACACTAATAACTACTAATGATTCATTATGAGGAACAGTTCAGTTACTGAATAACAACATGGTTAATTTAGAAAGAAACGTCTAAGTGATGATTTGCTGTCATATGCACAGAATTAAATATTTCTGCACACAGAGGGAAACCAAATTTAAATTTATAATGCAATTTGGGGCCTACAACAAATATAGGATATACTGAGTTGACAAATGAGTGACGACAAGGAAGAGGACAAGGTGTCAGGATTTGGATTCAGTTCTGTTTGTCTTTGAAAGCTGGTTTTGACTGTTGTTTTAGGATCTGGGTTTTATTTAGTGTTGGTGTTTATGGTTCTGGTTTTCTTGCCTCTGTTCTATTCTGTTCTATTAACTTTACTTCCTGTTTTATTCTGACAAGTCTGGTTTTCTGTTTAATTTTGTTGTACTTCCCGTTTCATCTCCCTGATTATAATCCTGTCTTTCTCTCCCTCCCTGCTCTTTTTCTAGTTTCTATTTCTAGTTCTGGGTTTGTTTCTCGTTTTATTTTTCCTGATAGCTGTCTTGTTTTGGATTTTTATCAACTTTACCACGGTTATTAAAGGACTTAAAGGAAGAATGTGCAGAACAAGGCAAACAGAAAGACTTAAAAAATTTAATACACCCATATTTCAAAAAGTCACATCAAAAAACAAATAATATATCAACAAAACTATATTTCATAAACAATATCTTACTTCACACAACGTGAGACAGTGGAATTGTGACAAACTGAGGTAGCAATTACAAAATGTCACTTAAGGAATTGTGTACAAGAGGAACAGAGTCATTAAAAAAAATAAATTCTTTAAAAAGAAAAAATTATTTATTTATTTTTTACCATAACAGGAAAAGCATAAATGCTAGTAACAACATCATCAATGTCTCTGCTTTGTTCAAGTGCTCCAGTCTATTGGGTTTTTTTTTTCTTTCATGTCTGAACGTCTTATGTTTAGAGTCCTGATGCTGTTTCCACTCCTGCATGTGGATAAGATGTCAGTTTATGACAAGAGATGTTTAATAAGAACGGGTAGTTTAAAATGACAAAGTAAAAAGTCAAGTGCCGCACCGGGTCCGTGTATGTTTTGGTCATTGGATTTTCCATTCAGAAGTGGCAATTAAAAAACAAAAACCATGTTTATGTGATTTTCGTTTCAAGGTTAAAAAAATTAAAAATGAAATAGGACTCATTTTTCCGTTTAACTGTTAAAATGGAAATAAAAAATTGAAAATGGTTTGATTTTGATTATACAGTTTCCAGAATAAAAAAATAAAATCACTCAAAAACAAATACAAATAACAATGTCTTTAATGTATTTTCTGACCGGAAGTTTGGGTTTATGTGGACGAATCACAGAGAGGCTCTGCAGTGGGAGGGACTTACGAAGTCAACAAGTTTATAGACTGTATTATTCAGGCAGGGAAGAGCGGCAGGCATGAACCAAACACTGTTTCAGGTTACGGCTCTGGCTGCCTCGCTGAACCACTCAACTGTTGACTTCAGAAGTCCCTCCCACTGCAGAGCCCAACTTCCAGTCAGCAAATACAGTTATACAGTTATTTTTCATTCTGGAAACTATATAATCAAAATCAAATGATACACGGATTCAAATCAAAACATTTTCAGTGTTTCGTTATTTCCATTTTAATAGTTAAACAAAAAAAAGTCATATTTCATTTTTAGTTTTTTAACTTTGAAACGAAAATCAAATAAAGACACGGTTTTTGTTTAATAGTCACTTCTGGACGGAAGATCAAATGACCAAAACATACACGGACCCTCACCGATTTAAATGATTTTTTTATTTACGGCTAAGAATATTGGCAACCATTGAATTGCCAGGAAGTTAATTGATAAATTAGTTTGTCATGATGAAACTTGTGATTTACGAGGTTTTTTAGGTGCAGTTGTGGCTCATGTTTAGGAATCCACTGGATGGAGCCACAATTACTTTCCAAGTTTGGAAATAAATAAATAAATAAATAAATACAACCCTGAAGAAAATGTCTCCTAGGTGCTACAGCTTGTGTGGTCAATCTGACCACTCATTTTCGTCAAGCTCAGAGTCCTCAGAGTCGGTATATTCAACTGCAATGCGCCTGGAAAGGATGGTGGCCACGTCATTCCCTACCGGCTCCCGCTTGCTCTGCTGTTCTTGCTGCTCTTGAACTTTCTTCAGCTGGATGCCTGATAATGGAGTAAATACTACATGAGGTCAAATGTCCCACACATGGCCATGCACAGAATATCTATTTACTTAACAGGAAAAAACAGTATCAATAAAAACTGTCCACCTTTGCAGATACTATGACTCACCCATGCGGATGGCAGACAGCAGGTCACTTCTCACATCTCTCACAGGTTTGGTGTCAACTCTGCAGCCTTCGCTGTGTCCTTGCAGGTATGAAGGAGCAGGTGGTGGGGGGAGAGGAGGTGGTGGGGGACCTGGGGGAGGAGGGACTGGTGGGAGTGGGAAACCTGGACCAACATGCAAAGCTCCATTATGTGGTGGTGGTTGTGCATGGAGAGGAAAACCAAAGGCTGTCTGGGCTGATGGGATGGGTGGGCCTGGGGCAGGAAGTGGGGTGCCTGAGCTGTTTGAGAGCAAAAGGAATGATATTATGTTGCAAACTGAAAAATTACATAATATTTGAAAGTCTTTCTGATCATAGAAACATACCTGTGGTTTGCAGGCAGGCGTACTGAACCATTCATTCGATCTGCAGCGTGAGGCTCTGCAGCAGCGTAGACTACTCGCTTGTAGTTCACATCAATGCTGTGGTATTCATGCTCCACAGGTGGTGAGGAGTTTGCACTTCCATGGACATGGGACTTGGAATAGTTGCAAGCAGCCTGGACAGGCACTGGAGGGACTGGGTAGTCCAGGAGGTCAGGCCTGGATAAACAAAGACAGAAAGGCAGGTTCACATTCAGAGGCCTCTACATGTCCAGATGGTAAATCTCCTGTTTGGAAATCAACACAGGAGCTTTGTGCAGCAAGGATGAAAATGTTGACCTTTTTAAAATGACAAGGCTTCAAAACAGTTGGGTGTTCACTATGGCTGCCTAATAGCCTCTGCCATGATGTCTAGAGTGGACATTGTTGTTTGGGTGACATGCTGCCATAAATGATTCACAGCTGTCACAAAAGACAACCCGGAAAGAGTCCAGAGTTAATAACTTAAGGATGCCGAGCACAGTCTACTGATTTACACAAATATATATTTATTAGGCAAGGCAAGTTTATTTGTAGAGCACTGTTCATACACAAGGTAATTCCAAGTGCTTTGCAGCTACATAAAATCACAAGAGGCAAATAAAATCAAATAATTTTGAGTAACATGGACAATATATTGGGATTGACCTTGTTTGTGAAAGTTTCAAAATCATGAAATATACAAACAACTAAAACTTTTGTCCTTCCCAGGAACTTTGGAAGATTAAATGATGCCACTTTCTGTGGATCATGCAACCAAAGCAATGATCCACTTTTTTCAAGGAGGAGGGAGTGTTATGGTAACAGCACTGAAAACTGGGAGTTGGACTAAATGTGCATTTCAGCTAAAGATATATTCAGAGCATACATGTTATATAGAATAGCACAACAACACAAAAAAAAGCTCTTTTTTTTAAAAAAAAAAAAAAAGGATTTTAAGTATTAAACAGTAAAGTTTAACGTTTGAGAATAGGGACAGGCATCAAATATTTTAGGTGGTCTGAATAAGAAATTGCACAAATATGCAGGACACTTTGCCTAACCTGCCATCTGGGGAGAGTGAACCTTCTGATGATGCTCCTCGCCGAAGAGTGTGTGGGTGGCGGTGGTCTGGACGGAGTTCTTTGTCGAAAGCCATCATGTTCCACTCCTGCCTACGGTTTCGAGCCTTTCTCACCTTCTTCACCTCACGCTGAAGCGTGCTGCTTTCCACACATCGCTTCTGTTCCTGAAGAATGTGCATGGAAAGGCCAAGGATGAACAAGCACTTGATGAGTAAACTGATGAACGCATACTAGCGAAGCAGGTCATTTCTCACCCTTTGCTTCCTCCTTTCTTTCCTCTTTTCCTCCGTGTCCTGAAGCATCTTCTCTTTCCACAAGTCAAAAAAGTACGACGGGTCAGAGTAGAATTTCATTGCATCGATGGAATCCTCTCTGTTTTTAAGAGGGAAAAAAAAAAACATTGCAACATCACACAATACCTGAAATTGTAAAGTGGAAATCTTAAAAGTGATACAGCACCTGTAAGCAGTGAGAGTGCTGAGGGGGGGAGGCTTGTTACAGCTGTTAAACATGTCATTCACAGAGTTGGGAGTGCTGTTCTTGGACAAAACCTGCTGGTCCTGTACGACAGAGCTTCTGAACGCCTTCCTCATGTTTATGTCCTGAAGAGAGACTGAAACAGCGAGGAAGAGGATTAAAGTTTTAATTTAAGCACACAGGAATAAACAACAGAGGAGGCTATTCAATTAAGAGATGGTTTTCCAGTGAACTAACCCTCCTCAACATTGGAGTCTAGCTGGGTTACTTTGACTGCCAAGCGGTCGATGCGGTCCTGAAGAGAGTTTGCGCGCACGTAAAAGGTGTTTGCCTCATTAAAAAGCTCTCCAAAAACATTTTCTGCGTGTTTACCTGCAACCAGAAGAGAAGTTAGGAGGAGAATGAGCTATTAATAAATATGAAAAACATACTAGATCTTACTGATGGAGGAAATACAAAAGTATTTTGCCTTTCATAGCCAAATATTATTTGAAGTGGACACTGAAGGTTATTGTCCTCCTTAAACACCCATTTATAGAATCAACGCTACATCTAGTTCTCTGGATTTTACTTTAGCATTAAGTGTTTGTATTTCCAAGTGTTTAGCATTAAGTATTTGGAGCACATTACAACATTATAACAGCTCAGAGGTGCATTTAATGTGAAAGCCATCATTAGAGTTGCCTGTGGTTGTGTCTCCACCCACCTACTCTTCTTCTTATCTGCCCGTTGTACGAAGCTTTACGATAAGCTCTAAGCCTCTGTTATTCACTAAATCCACTCACATGCGCACACACACACTGATCCAACAATTCATGGGCCAGATGTCCAAGAGAAAATTTGCTCTCTCTGTCTCATGTAATTTAGAGAAACAACCTTTACAACAGACGCAGAGGTATGCCTTCTCTTCCACAGACGTTACACCAGATCAGTCAATCAAGAGTTATTACAGTGCATCAGATAAACTGGCCTCAATTCTGGACACTAATGGTAACACAATTTTGAGATTATTGCGTTATTCTTAAAATATACGCATATACACAGACACAAGTAAAACTGTGTTCATATGTATGTATACACACACACACACTATATA
>JBAMYA010000006.1:5991609-6024836 GCA_037176975.1 Arrhamphus sclerolepis
GGCGGTCTGGGCGGAGGGGATGGTTGGGGGTGGTGGGGGAGGGGCGGGCGGGATGTAGTACTCTGGAATGGTGGAGGATGGAAGGAGCACCACCACCAGCACATCAGAACTGTACAACTGAACACAACAATATCAATATCAATAATAATAATGTGCAATATCTCTTTGCTTGACTTCTTGTTGATTATTATTATTATCTTTCTTAATCTTTATTATCTCTTTTTATATTTTAACTCTTTATATAATTGGTTGTTGCTGTAATGATGCTGCTGGAATCTTAATGTCGCTGAAAGAACCTCCCAAAGGGATCAATAAAGTTCTGTCTGACCTGATGTTATTAAACGTGGCATCGTTAGAGTACAGCTGGATAAAAATGTTCACATCAGGTGCTTATGGCTGAGTGCATCTTTTTTTGTCATTGAAAGTTGTTTCTGTTTTTGTTTCCAAGGACCAGCCTCAGAGTATAACTAAACTGATAAGGAGTAATAGAAGGTATGTGACTTTTTTCTTCTTTTTTCTTTACTTTTTCATCAGGAAATGAAAATTATTTTCATTATAATTTCTCATTTTAGGTCGTGCATGTCAACTTCAGCCTTAGAAAATGAAACTTTAGGTTGGTACAAAGTGATCATAAATCCAGATGTTCAGATGATTGTTCATTGATTCGTTACATCCAAAGAACCTCGTAAAAAAAGAAATGTTAGACTCACACTGCTCAGCGTTTAAAGTTTCTAATTTCCTTTTTTCCTCATTCCTCATTTCTTTTTTTACTACAAGACATTGATTTCACCTGCTGGATATCATCTGATGAAAAAAGCGACTTATACAATCAAACGAAAATGCAGAACAAAGGTACGATGCGAGATTTGTAGTACAGAAGCAAGACCAAAGTGCATACAAAGATGCCAGGAACCACTATTACATTTGGTCTTCAAAGAATTTACTAACATTAGTTACTTTATTGACTTCTATTTGCCGCTACTTGAAATAAAAGAAGTGTTTTCTGATGTATCAAGGTCCCAGCCAGAACGACGTACTGAGCACAAATGACAAAGCGAAGGAGCTGAGCTCTGAGAAGACACAGACTCTGCCAGCTAAGGTGAGACCACGTCACTGTCATCTGGCAGCACACGCAGGATGCTAAATCTATCGTACAATATTACTGTAAAAGTGACAGATTTTCTGTGTGAAAATCACATTTTGGGTTTAATCCAGCGCACAAAGGGAAACGTGTGAACGATGCGTCCATTCAAGTGATCATACAATCACTTTATCACCTCAAATCATAATTTGAAAAGCATGTGCAGAGGTTTGAGTGTTTTATAATCCCATTAGCACTTGGCTGTGAGTGCCAGACAAGCTTGTAGATACCTGGCATTCAGGATGCTTGTGCACGTGATAATGCATGTGAGGGAAATGGCAGGTCCTCATCTTTACTCACCACCACCATGTCATGTAACTGAAGATGCTGCAGAGTAGATCACATCAACGTGAAGCACCAATAGAGTTCAAATTAGTGTTTAATATTGGACCATTTGGGATTAAAACATGCATTTTAGCAAGGTAATGTTTTTTCTTTCATGTTGGAGTACAGAAATCTGCCAAATGATTCAACTGAATCAAAGTTATAGAGAGAAGATATCAATTTAGGAGAAAAGCTGAGAAAGTTAAAAAACAAAACAACAAAACAAACAAAAACAAAACAAAACTCAACTTAAGAGTTTAATTTGCTTTATAGGTTGTAACAGCACCAAATAAATACAAGCAGTTGAGATATCACTATGCAGAAACATACAGCAAGAGCCCAAACTTTACTGAAGGTTTGTAAAAGGCAAGATACAAACAAGACAGATTAATTCCCTATAAACGCAGTCAGAATGCAGACAGAAGACATATTGGGAAGCTAAGAGCAGCATGCAAAGGCTCTCTGGAAGAGATAATGGAGCAAAGTATAGAAAATGGTCTGGAGTTCAAAAATGTTTTCTAACTTATTATGTAGAAGTCAGGGTCATTCCTACAAGCTAATAATGTAACTAGTTTCTTCTCAAAACAAGTTCAAGTCTAACAGGCGATGCCAAAACTCTGGTCAAATTAGCTGTACTTCTCCAGAGTACTGGGAAAAAAAGATGACTGTTATTTCTTATTCTGACTGAGCGTCTGCTGCATTGATTAATCCCTTTGTTTAGTGTGGTGAAACTACAGTTGACACTGCAGAATCAGTACAAACCACAGGAAGACTGAAGAAGATACAGAATCTGGTCCAAGCCAAGAAAGGACGTCTGAGTGATGACGAAAAAGTGAAAAGCGAAGCTAAAAGAAATGGTAAGTTACTGTGTAGAACATCTTCCTCCTGATACGCTTTTGAAGGGGCAGA
The DNA here is from genome assembly GCA_037176975.1 of Arrhamphus sclerolepis. NCBI lineage: Eukaryota > Metazoa > Chordata > Actinopteri > Beloniformes > Hemiramphidae > Arrhamphus > Arrhamphus sclerolepis. The sequence goes on from JBAMYA010000006.1 coordinate 5,993,984, forward strand.
AAGAGAATCAGTCTGTGCTCTTCTGCAGAGTGTCTGACACACGTGATGAGGAACAACAATGCAGTTCTGACGTGCATCAGTCTGGGGTGGACAGAAAAGAAGTCCTATACTGCAACCTCCTCTCAAGACCTGGTGAAGGAGCATGTCGGGGGTCACCATGAAGATGCAGAAGAGGAAGGGGTCTGGAGCCCAAAATCTGGAAATCATCTCTGGAGGCCATTTGACTGTCCACACTCTTGGACACCCATCTACCACACCTGCCAGCAAACGCGACACGAAATGTGGAGCTGTGGCGGCATCTTGTCGCTGCCTCACTCATCAGACTGGGATCGTTTTGAGAGTCTGACACACGAGCTGGACAGTAAACCATCTGCTCTGTTGCCCCCTCAGGTGATGTTCCAGCACAGATCTGCACCTCTTACATAACATAGCATACTTTAGCATTATTATTTTAACCTTTAACAGACTACTGCTGTCAAGTGCAAGTTTCACCTCAAATTGCAGACAGTGCAGCATGTTCACAGCAGTATGTGCACAAGGTACAGGTAACTACACCCTTAATTCATTGTAATAATGAATGATGTGGACAGGTGATGCGATCAATGAGTCTAAATGACTGACTAACAGGCCTGCATACACGTACACTCATGTACATGCATCTTTATGTTATCAATGATGGACTGGCAACTTTTCAAGGGTGTCTTTTGCTTTACGTCAGGGGTTAAGGCTCTAGCAAACCCCACTGAGCATCCATGTTCTGTTGGATCTTGGTTCTGCTGGGTCTTTCTGTGTGGAGTTTGCATGTTGTTCCTGTGTCTGTGTGGGTTTTGTCCAGGTCCTCTGGTGTCCTCCAAAAACCTGCTGTTTGGGCTATTTGTTACTACTAAATCCCACCTAGACCTTTTTGACATTAATTATAATGTGATTTAATTTATATAGGAGTAATTATAGGAACAGTTGGGTCTAATAAATAAGAGCCTGTGTGTGTGGCAGAGAGAAAGATGCTTCCAGTATAAAAGCTGCTTGAGTGGTCTATGGACTGGAAAGGCACTACATCAGCACGTTGTTGTTGTTGATGGAAACGGACACAGATAATGGATCAATATACGCACGGATGGATGCTTATGTTATACAATCAATGTATCTTTTTATTGCATATGACATCATTGTGACAAGTAAACTGGAAGGAGATTGGCCAGAAAGAACAGGTTTTTTTTTTTTTTGGGGGGGGGGGGGGTGCTTTAATTGAAGCACAGAGAAGAGTTTAGGACCACGAATCTGCCTCCTGGCCTGTAAACTTGGTCAGATTTCTGGATCAGAGAGCTGCTCCATCCAAAGTGGGATGAATGCAGTCTCTCCTAATCAGACCAGGTCTGAACCAGAACATTTGCCAATTATTAACTGGGCCCACATCGTTAGCTGACACCATCACGACAACCAACGACTGAATGATATCGTGTGGTTGTACATGTCATCACTGGTCACATCGGGTCAAGGTCCAGAGAAAACTATGGAGTCTGAAATTGATTTTGTGTAATTACACACTGATTCAGTATTAATTTTAGTGACATCCAACTGGTGCAGATTATAGTTTAACTAAATTTATGTTTAATTTTCAGCAGCAGTTTCGAATTTGCCTCTATGTCATCCGCTCTGGGCCCAGGAATACACCTGACTATGGTCGTTGGTTCCCAGAACTTCCCGTTTCTAAGAATGGAGCTGCCAGTTTCCAAAGTCTTCTCAGTGATGTGTCGCTGAGTGCAGAGAATCGATTATTGACGAGAGTCGGTGGTGGATGCTGCACTCTACCTTTGCTTGGGACTACGCCCCTTGTTGAGAACAGTAATCCAACTAGGGAGGCCTGGCTAACTATGGGCGCTATTGTATTAGCTTCTATAGTGCATAGCTGCGCTTCCAGAAAGCTAAGCCACGCCTCCAAATAACTACGCTACACTTAATGCAAACACCACTGCTATTAAAGGAGGCAGAGGAAGAGCTAAACATGAGACACACAGACCAGGACAGAGCTGGAGAGACAGAGGGAGAAGACATGACCAATAGAGCTAAGCTAGGCTAACCAATGTAACCGGAAAAGAAACGGAGGCAAAAAGTTTAAGGAGCGCTTCAACCAGGAAATGTAGACTACAGGAGCTCCATGATAATAATACAATATAATAAGTGTAGCAACACCACATTGATCAGGTGAAGGTGGGAAACAGCAAAGAGCAGAACACTAGTGAACAACAGTGACAGAGGCAAAACAGGAAACCAACAGTGAAAGAGTGGTTCTGGGAGGATGAGACATCATGGACTGACCACCACAGAGTCCAGACCTGAACCCCTTTGAGAATGTTTGAGATGTGCTGGAGAAAAATTTGTGCATCAGTCACTCTTCCATCATTATTACAAGGTCTGGACCAAACATTCATGCAAGTCTGAAAGGAAATAAATGTTACTGGACCACGATACTACGGCAAATGCACGTAATAATCAAAGCAAAAGGCGGTCCAAGGAAATATTAAAGTGTGTGACTTCTTTTTGGACGGGCAGTGCAATAATAGTAGGACAAGTGCATAAATCTAAAGTGGGAGCAGGTTTGGGGTGTAAGAGATAAATCTTCGAGATATTCTTGAAAGTAGAGATAAGCACCCTGCTCTGATAGAGTTTAGTAATTATTAGACCATTGTGGAACCACAACTGAAAACACACTCTTGGCTGCTACTGTTGAGTTTTGGGTGTCTCATGAGGAGCATTGGTCAAGAATGATGTGAGATATAAGACATTCTATTTTTGAGCAATAAAGATATAACCAATTTCTAACTTGAAATCTTTATTTTATTTTAGCAAAAGTGCAGCTAAAATCTGTTTTATGAAATTCTTATCTGCTCTCTGCTTCTAACTCGAGCAAATATCATCAAACTGTGCTTTGTGAAGCTTCACTTTTTAATTATATCAGCTCCTTATTGAACACTGGAAACTGTAAATGTCATTTCTGGCCAGTACTTTTTACGTTGGCTGTTTCATTCTAGTACAGGATATAAAGCTTTTCAAAGTGGAGGTTTCTCAATAAATACAGCTGAGATGAAACTGAGGCAGGTTTAATCGATGACTGAATGCATGTTCTGTTAAAAGGACCCAAACATGAGTGTGTGGATATTCTGTACAGAGATTCTACTATAACATAAAAACTTAAAGAAGAAGGATATACCTGTCAGCCACAAAGACGACTGATTGGTGAAATTAATGAAACTGATATTATCTTGAAACACGTCACTGCTGCACAGGGAAACACACAGTTACTGGCATTGATAAAGATATAACTTTGACAAGTTACTTCCACCTGGTGATTGTTGAGAACCGGGTGACTGGGGGTATGCCCCCACACGTAAACTGATTTCCCCCGTTATGGTGCATTCACTTGTATATTGAATTGTGGGTTGCATGTATTGCGGCGGGTCTGATACTTCATCCAAAGAGAAATTTTAAACTTTTGACTTGTCAGCACATGTTAGCCAATCAGGTTATGGCTAGCAAATGAACTCGTATATGAGGAAGGGTCTATAGCACCTTATATCCATCAGTGACCCAACTTTGCTTAACAGGAATACGAAAGAAGAAAATGATCTCGGTGTTCAGTTGTCCTCTTTCTGTGTTTGAGGCACAAGTCTCAGAAATAAAGTTTGGAAGGAAGTTGCATCTATGGGGGTGGATCTGGTCATGGCTGTAGACCGCAGTGATGCGTCGCTCACAAACGAGCTGGCTGGAGCCGATGCTCATAAATGTAGCCTGTGGATGCAATGAAGGATTATGACAAGAATCAGCAGGTGATGGCAAAATGAAATAATGTAACAAACTTTTACATCTTTACAGTATTTCTCTTTTTATAAGGAAAGTAGAACTCAAAAAGTATTATAATCATTTTTTTAAATCCCTTAACCCCTGCAGATCTGCAGTCATCAGTGCTGTATGGCAGCTAGCGTTTAACCTAGTTCAGATTAAAAGTCAAAAACAGGGAATAACAGTTTATTCCGTTCACACAGACAACACAAATGTGTCCATCTGTCACCAGATAACACATATATTAATTTTTCTGTTTTCCAAACAGTTGTTCTTATCAGGGAGATTAAATGCCAACAGGCAGCATTCAGCTTCAGTGAAACCAGGCTAATGGAAGTTATTTGGCAACAGAACCCAAGCTCTTTGATCTGGCCGCTTGTCCATCCAGGAATTCCACGTCCTACGATAGGCTTAGATGGAGGCGGATGATTGGCTGTGGCAACCCCTGGAGGCAACAGCCAAAAGGAAAAGAAGAAGAAGACACCATGGTCATATTTAACATCTGAAGCATATCCTACTTTTCTCTGTGTGCTTTGTTTGTAGGAAAAGCAGAACTTTGAGGTTCTCACATTGAACATGCAGAGGAGGAAGATGAAGAGCTCATCACAAAGCGACAGGAAGCTCATCAAGGCTTCACCAGAGAAAACAGCTCCCCCAGCAGCTCTCAGTGTACGTCATATACCCCATAAAGCTCATGTTCACGCAGCTGTACAGCTGTAAGTCCATCCTAACCTTAAACTGCTAATGAAATAACATCTGTCACTAAACAAGCACGGCACTGAACCATCGAAATGATGAACACATTCACATGAATCTGTTTCTGTAACGTGATGTTTTCTTTGAATTTAATTTTTTGAATTTAATGTGACATACTAAACTTTTAAGAGTTACTGAAAACAAACTGTTCATATATTGTTTTTTTTTTTTTTTGTTTTTTTTACAATTTTAAAGTCATCTGATGGAATACGGCAGCTTTACCTTGCCAGGTGTTGATCTATCCATCGGTGTGTTCAGCTGCAGCTTATTAACCCGAGGATGCAGTAAAAAGCATTGATTCACAAATGATTCAGTATTTAACTGATTAGATTTTACCAATATATTAACATCATGTGATAAATGTTTGAGCACTAAGGAGTGTACTGATTTTGCTTAAAATTGGATTTTAGCAGCTCAACAGTTTGGACTCTGTCCCCCAACAGGAAGGTTAAAGCTGAGCACAGCTAGTCAGGGATTATACTCACAAACTTCCTCGGCTTCACTATAAAAAGCAAAGCAGCACCCGCCTGGATTACGTATGTTGCTTTCCAGAGTAGCTGCATGTCTCAGCAAAGGTTAGGATAGAAGCTGTTCTGTCACATTAGGAATTTAACTCAGCTTTTCTGCTTGATTAAAGAAGGTTTCTTTTGTTTGTGATGACTGCATCTGGTGGGAAACAGACAGACATGTCAGAGGTCCAGCATCTAATTAAAAGTGCCTTGTTGTTTTAAATGTCCAGGACAGAGACATGCCAAAAAATGACACAGACAGGAAGGAGGCTGGACATGGGAGGACATATATGAAAGGGTCGAAGATGTGCAGAAACTCCTTGGAAAGCCTCCGCAGCGACCACAGTGGACAAAGCTCCTCCAGTAAGCACTTACAGGCACCGAACCAAGTGCACTCTTCACGTCACAATCTGATCAATTATGCAATCCCTGCTTGTAAAGTCCACCTGACACTCCACTTTAGATCATTTTTAAGCAACTTTAACTACTCACAAATCAGAGATTCTGCTGTGTTATCACAGACATGTGGATGTTTCCATCAGACCTGCTTCACCCATTTTACTGAACTGTGTTCTGTTTACCAGGTGGAGTCACCAGTGGGTCAGACTGCTCCAGTAACAGAGACAGTCTCAGACTGGAGGATGATCTATCACTCACAAAACAGTTTTGTGGCAGAGCAAGAGTCCATACAGAGTATGTGCCAAGTCCTTATGACACCGAGTCACTGAAACTCAAGGTACGTGCCCTGAGGCATGAGAAAAGCTCTGAAAGTGTTTGGAAAGAAAATGGTGGCGTGTGTTTCACTGCAGACAGATGTGGCAAGTTTTAATAAAAAATAATTATTAATCAGGATCTTTATTTATTTATTTAACTCAGCCATGCAAGCTCTGAGAATGTGAATGCTGGACTGTAAGCTTCCAATATGTTTTGGTTCTAACTTAAATCGCTCATTAATGATGCTTAAAGGTTTATGTTTTGCTGTGTAGGCACCAAAACAACTGGCCAGGAAAAAAAAGCAAAAAACAGATTACATCTCTGAAGTATATTAAACCCTTAATTTGCATATCATTTTAATTTTAAAGTAGCATAAAATTAACTTTGGAAACTTTTAGCATAGATGGTCCCACTTTTAGAACACTGTCCAAGACTGACTTTTGTTTGGTCTCTTCAGCCTCCAATTTGGTTTTTTTTTCATCACTGTTTTTAGTGTTTATATGGTTTATGACTATGGAGTTAGAACAGTCTCAAAGGTCACAAATACACAGGACAAGATTTACAAATATATTTCTGATGCACAAAAATAAAACCTGATTTACAAACAGCTTCTGGTCTGTGGACTTCGCTGCATCTGTGAGTGAATTTTGAGACTCTCCTGATGTGCCTCAACTAACATATGCATTTTTTAACACAGAATGATCTGAACCAATCACATATCTTCCTTGTTTCAGCCAATCATAAGAACGCACCCTGAGTGGGAAATGACTTGCTCATCAGCCAATCACACCAAACCATTCGAACAGCGCCATCCCAGACAGCACACACACATCTGGCCGATATCGGCCAGCGTCTCAAAATTCACTCACAGATGCAGCAAGTCCACAGACCAGAAGCCGTTTGTAAATCAGGTTTTCTATGTGTGCATCAGAAACATATTTGTGAATTGTCCTGTGCATTTGTAAATCGTGCTACACATTTGTGACTTTTGACTGTTCTAACTCCACCACAAGTTATCCTTAATAAATCTAAGTTAATATTAATTACTTCATCAGATATTGGCATAACAATTCATTAAAAGTACAGCCTCATGTTACTAGCATGATGATTGCCAGTTAAGATACATGTGAAGCATATAAGAAGCATGTGGTCCTCATTGTAGTCTTTTTTTAACTTATGCATTAGTGATTGTGCTGTTTACTTACATGTATTACACGGAATAATTGGTATCTTTGTATGAGTGTGATTTTGTAAATGTAAGTCCTGTACTTAAACAGGACTTATCTTTCATACAGGTGGGAGATGTAATTGACATCATCGCCAAGCCCCCCATGGGTATATGGACAGGCATGTTGAATGGAAGAATAGGAAATTTCAAGTTTATCTACGTGGATGTGCTGGAGAGTTATGAGACGCACATCCATGAAGAGAGACACAAATCAACAGTTCAGGAAGTGTTAAAACGCCTCAGTTTAGAAGTACATTGCTCTCAAATTCAATTAAGTTTTGGTACATGACTGTAATCATGCAGAATAAGGTTTTATTTCACCTTCTGAATGTTTTTTCAATCCATCTGCTTTGATCAGGAGTATTCGTCACCGCTGCAGCTCAGCGGATACCAAACAGTAGATGACTTGATGAGGCTGAAGGAGCGTGACCTTATGGAGCTCAATGTGACTGATCCAGAGCACAGGCAGCAACTGCTTGCTGCTGTTAAGTCCCTGCAGCAACTGTGCTGTGAGTAATGGAAACACTTTCAGGATCGTTCAAAGGCGATGTCACCACAAACATCCCACAGGAAAGCCTTAAAAAAGAGAGGGAGAGATTTGGGATTTAAAGGTGGGAAAAGGACAAGTGACATTACACCTCAGCTAGATAAAACTTGCTGAATATCCAGGCCACAACTAAAGAGGTTTGAGATAACAGGATAACCTCAAAGAGCACTTCTGAGAATAGATCGGTACATGCAGGGAGAGAATCTACACATAGGTAGACACCATGCACAGGACGAATACTGGCAAAAGATTTCATACTACTTATCTATTCACATGAGGGACAGCGAAGTTCATCTACTTTAACCTTTTTCTCTCTTACAGCTGATAGTCGGTTGGAAAATGACTCCCTGCATGGGCCAGTGAACTGTACTAAGGACATAAAGACAGAAACATTCTGCTGCCCAAGAGACTCTGGCTGCCTCGTAACATCTGAAAGCCCTGACGACTGCACAGAAGAGGCGGAGACTCCTTTTCTCTCACAGCAACCCCCAACGACCAACATGGCCGCCTCATAGACAGGATCCACTCATCCTAATATCCTAATGCTTCAATTCTTTTGATTCTGTTGCCTAACTCACACACACACACACACACACACACACACACACACACACACACACCCACCCCCCCACCTATCCATCCACATCTATCTGCAAACATGAGCTTCTCTCAATGACAAAAGCTCAATTGAAGTGAAGGATCTGATAGATGTGTCCTAGGAAGTGATTATTTCATTTTTGATCATATTTTAAAAAGGAGTTGTTTTTTTTGTTTTTTTTTTTATAAAGAACCACGATAAGTAAGAGAAGGATACAAAATATAGAATACATGTTTTTTATGTCAAAATACACCCTGTTCAAAAAACCTAAGCAAACAGGTGAGAGGAGATAATTACTGCATGGATGATTATGTTTCAGCTGGCACATCTCCTTTCACAAATTAAGGTCAGTTGAAACCAATTCGTAAAAGACATGGAAAAGGACACTAAGACACAAATTCACTTAAATAACCAAACAAACAAAAAAAAAAACAGTATCAATCGCTGATCAGCCTTTTCCCAAAGAGTCCAGGGTGCTCATTTATAAAGCTTGCGTACGTAGAAAACAGGGCCTGAAAATGCCGCACGCCATTTTCTATGCAAAAGTTGTGATTTATAAAAAAATAAAAAAAAACTGATGCTGGAATGTGCGTAACTGTAGACAAACTCTGAAGCTTGCGTGAGGACATTTGGGAGAGTGGCAGCGCAGCTGGTGAGATGGTGAATGTTACCCAGCTCGTGCATTTAACCATTCATATCAGACTCGTGGACAAATCAGATTTAGTGAGGCCCCTATCATGCATCGTGCCCCCTGTACAAACCTGTGGGGGCACTACTATGGTCTGGGGTGGCTGCAGTTGATCAGGTTAGGGTTGGGGCCCGAAGAATGACGTCAGCTGACTACTTGAATACCATTAATGACCAAGTTATTCCACCAATGGATCTTTTGGGGACTTTTATTGGACAGGTAGTGTATGTCATTTGGTTATAAATGAACATGCCAGCACTTCATAAGTCTGTCAAACTGAGAAATTCATCTACTAAATTTTGTATCTATATTCTTGATTTAGATAACAAAAAGAAGTATTAAAGCTGCAAGCAGCATTGACCGGGTCCGAGCATCCGTCGCCACCGCCACCAGGTGGCACCGCCTTCCCACACCAATCGGGCTGTGGACAGGTTGTTGTCACTGGTGTTGTCTCTCCCCCTCAAATGACAATCATTTTTAATGCAGACACTTGACAACACAATCATCTGCCCATTTTCCGTCAAAAATACACTTTCATGTTCAGGCTGGCCAAACAAAGTTTCTCTCACAATAGTTTGAACTATTATAAATAATATTTGAAGTTATTTTCAACACATATAGTTAATGTATATGATTTTTCTATCATTTTCTCCAACTGTGCCTGGACTGTTTACATTCTGTAGTAATAAAATCTGTCTTTGTGAGGATAGTGAGGGAGATTAAAATCAGCCACTGTCAGACAATTTGTCTGGGAGGACCATGGCACATTCCACTGCATGCAAAATGACTCCTGATGCCATTTTTGGATGTTTGGCCCAAAATTGTGGACTTCCTGTACATTTTAGGGTAGGGTCCCAAGAGACTTTTTTTTCTCGTATTAAAGAGAAGATTGTTTGTACCCATTTTCCTGCATGTCGGTTATACGCAATTCCACATCTCACATTTGGGGGCGCTATAGAGAAATTTGGCCACGCCCATTCACGAACTTATTACCAAAAAAAAAATTTTACTCGGGGGGAAAACTTTTCAGTGAAAATCGCAAACTTTTCCAATATGTTAAAGGCCTCAAAAATGTGATCCTTTCGGAACAAGAAAACTAATAATAATAATAATAATAATAATAATAATAAACAATTCCTTCAGTTTCAAGAGGGCCTTCGCACTCTCAGTGCTCGGGCGTCATCTGACGCTCCAGTTGGTTCTGTCATTCATTCAGTTCAGGTAAATCACCTGAGTCATTGATGTTTCCACTACACTGCTGTCCACTCTCACTTACACGTAATTTGTAGCGGCCAATGTTAGCGTTAGCAGGACTCGTATGAACCGGGTTAGTGGAGACGTAGGACTCATGATTCGTGGTGATTCATGCATGCTGGGGTTAGAGTTAAGGAGCTTAACAAAGCACTGGGACCCTTCTGCCAGCAAGTAATGTCAGTTAATTTGACTAGGAGTATCTGTGAGCTGGGTTGGTTTGAGGTTACTGTTCCTTGAAGCTGTAATCCCCCCCCCCAAAGGAAGCTTTATTTGTCTTTTGTTACAAATACACAAATAGAAAATGGAATACATAAACAGACATCAGCACAAACATAAACAATATCCCACAAATAAAATGTGGCATGTAAAAGTTGTACCGGCACTTTGTGATTCTTGCCATTCAGGACCAATCAAAAATAAACTTTGAAGATGCAGCAATGTGAGTTCTGCTTTCTTATTAGTAGTTAACTTTAAAGTATTTATATATAAATGGAAGTCTACTAAGAAAACACAGAAGTTTGGGAGGGATCCAGAGGCCCTTGCCTTATGTATATTAAATTTTCCCAAATAGGATCATTAGATTAATGATGAAGCTCAATATTGTATCTTTACATTCAAACTTGACCATAACATCCTTAGACCTGATTTGGATAGTACATTTAGATTTATCCATGTGCCTCCAATATGGAGTTAGAACAGTCTCAACAGGCACAAATGCACAGCACGATGCACAAATGCACAGGACAAGATTCGTTCCCACGTGGGATGCGTTCTTTTGATTGGCTAAAACAAGCAAGATATCTGATTGGTTGCAGATCATTCCTGTTAGAAAAAATGCATTTGAGAGTTGGAGGCACGGCGGAAGAGTCTCAAAGTTCACTTGCAAATGCAGCGAAGTCCACAGACCAGAAGCCGTTTGTATATCAAGTTATATTCATGTGCATCAGAAATACATGTGAATCTTGTCCTGTGCATTTACAAATCATCTTGCGCATTTGTGAATCTTGTCGTACATTTGCGAATCATCTTGTGCATTTACGAATCTTGTCCTGTGCATTTGTGCATTGTGCTGTGCATTCATGCCTGTTGAGACTGTTCTAACTCCATACTCCAAAACCCAGACGAGAGGACAGTTGCAAAATTAATGTATCATTGTCTCTGGCACAACTTGATAAAAGATAAAGTTTTCATCTAGATCCTTAATCATTGCTAGTTTTTTGTTACAGGGGTAAATATTGTGCAACTTTTTGATGTTAAGCTCCTTTATCTTTTTTGAGATACAGTATTGAAAGTGAACCATCTATAATTTCCCCTCCAGTTCATACTAACAAATTGTGCATTCCAGAAAAACCTTCCTTTGGGTAACACCATACTCGAGCTACATAGGACCTTCCTTATATGTTGATTTGAGCATTTCTTGTCCATCAAGTCAACTCCCTCAACTTTTAGCAAAAGGTATCAGAACACTAAATCTTTGATATACAAAGTGTGCTTTCATTAACTCGACTATGCCAGAAGGAATGGCTTTCACAACTGAGGAAAACTCTTAGTTTTCAGGAAGCTCTCATAGCTATAAAGGTTACCATTATCATCAAATAATTCTCCAACAAATACCTCTATCTATTCAATTATTTTTATATAAGCGTTTGTTGTTGGGAGTGATATTACCATAATTCCATGATATTTCTTTATGTGGGAAAAAAAAAATGTGTGTATGACAGTTTCCATGAAAGTAAAGCCTGTTGGAAAACTTTGAAAGTTTTACTGGTAACTTAGAAACAATAAAGTTGCAACTTAGCAAAAATTTTAATTTATCATTTTATGGAATAAAATTACATAAAGATTCTGGCATCTCAAAACATTTTCTAATCCATTTGACTTTAAAGGTGTTGTTCAGGTGGAAACAAAATCAAAAGTTCTACACCCTTTTTGCCTTTTCCATATAAAGTATGTCTTTTTTGTGTGGTGATATTTGTTCTTCCAAACAAAATTTACAAATAAACCGTTAATTTCTTTACATAGTACATCGTTAACGTAAAGTGAGAGAGCAGGATAAACGAACCTTGATACACCTTCAGCTTTTGACAACACCCTACCGAAAATAGAAAGATCCCTTTGCAGCCACATAGTAAGGATTAACTGACTTTTTTTTCGCAGCTGTAATGTTATCATGAACTTCCGTGCTTGTGTTGTTGTCACTCACGTTTCTTCCACGCGGTTGGGTCACGCTGCTCGGCGCTGCGCCCGGTGCTCGAGCTCCCTAGCAGCAGTAGCTAACCCTCCTAGCATGACTGTTCTCTCCAGTGCGACTGTTGACTTCGCTGTTTATGTTTCCAGTAGAAGTGGAGCTGTATGGCCCTGCTTCCTTCTCGTTCCCCTCCACACCGTCATTTTTCCTTGTATTTTTGTGGAAATAATTTGGTATATCCATGTACCTGCGGTGGTAGACTGCGGCAATTTACCGCCCTGGCGACCGGTGACCGTAACCGTTTGTAATTGGCTGATATGTTGCCTTCGTTCGTCGGTCGGATTGTATGATTGGCAAATCAAGATAGATAGGTTTAACAGAGGATGGCTACGCTGACGAAAAAAACAAAACCCAAATAAAAGAAACAGAAAACTTTGCTTTTAGTCCAGGGACACGGCCCCCTCTGCCTGCCCATTAGTACCCAACTCTCAACCATTCTTGCAGTTTAACAAAAATAAATAAATGAATAAATAAATAGATTTAGACTTATGATTTCCTAAATGTGTCATTAGATTAAAAACATGATCCTTTACACTGAAGAGCATACTTGAACATCTTGCTGCGTGATCATTCAGAATAGCTAAAGTTATGTGAAATTTCAACACTGAATAGTGTTAACAGGTTTAAATTGTAATATTTACGTCATTTTCTCAAAAGGGGTCATTATAACGAAACCTGTGTTACCTCCTCCACATTCATGAATCTACTTTTTTCATCACTACAAGATCTGCATCATGTGTTCTTGTGTCAGATGAAGAATGGATGCAGTGTAGGAATCTCAGAGGAGTCATATTGAAATGGTGAACTTATGACATGGTTGGTTTATTTAAACTGATTAAGAAGGTTGTCTCTGTCACTGGCTGCAGACATGAGACATTTAAAGCTGTGGCGGAGAGGAGGACCCTGAATAAACAGTTATACATGATGGATAACCTTGATGATCCTCTCCACAACATGCTGGGCAAACCACAGAGCTGCTTCTCCAAAAGACTCAGAGAGAAGCCAATAATGGTCCTTTTAATAACAGATTATTTCTGTCTCATGCCATAAGTTTATGCAACACATTATCTCTGTGTGACAGAAAATATTCACTTCTTTAAAACATTGCATACCACATGACCTGCGCTGCAAATGCACTCCTCACTGAAGTAAAAAAAAAGGCCACCATCTCTGTTTAATATGTGCATGAAGCTTAGTATGTATGTTCAATAGTTTCAGTTCCAGTCTATTATGTATCGTAGCCCGTTCATCTTCACAACCTGTAAACCACCTATTATGTATTTGCATTAGAGCCTTTACATTTGAAAATCTATATTTTACATTCATAACCAGTACTTGTTAGTCCACTTACATTGATTTATTTAATTTACAAACATTACACAAATTCTATCAGTTAGGGAAAAGTGAAACTTCATCTTATTTTATTTGATAACATTTGAGAGAAAGCTAAGTTCATTACCGCCATCGAGTGGCAGCAGAGCTGCATTGCTGCAGGTACTGGTTAAAACCATACTTCATATTTACATTTATTATTATTACTATTATTATTGTTTCTCATATGAAAAGACTGTTTGACTATTCATAACTTGGTGATCTCAAGGAAAGATTTAAGAAAACTGAAAAGATCAAAGAAAAAATGTAAGATAAAATAGAAAATAAAACTCCTTACAAGCTTGCTAAAGGTTTAATGTGCATTTTAAGCTAATTTTTATTTTTTTCATTTGTTGATGTGTTTATTGGCATTCTGAACACTTGTGCTGATTGACAATCCTGTGCACATGTAACATTACATTTATCAAAGGCAACTTATAGTCATAGACCATGTAGATGATTGTGTGAAGGAAGGAGAAAAGGGAGAAGCTAAAACTAGAGGTGAAGGACATGTAGGATATAATTCAAAGGGCATCCACTGATCAAAACTGGAAGCCAGCCATGAACGCCATAACACATCCGCTTTTACACCTGTTTAACACCTAATAGCTTTGCCAGATTGTCATCATGTTGGGAGGTATTTTTGACCAGGTCCTGCTTGGTTCCTGCCTCAGTTGCAACTGTGTTTAGCCGTGGTGTTTTTGGATGACCCGCTACAGCGACAGCTACTATTTGTTTTTGTTTTACAAAGTTAGTTTGTTTCTTCCCCTGCATCTGTGAGCCTCTATTTAGGCTCTACAGCTGCACTGAAATTGAGCTGAAAATGATTTTTAAATGATAATGGCTGGTTTTTGGACATTTTTGGACAGTTGTGTTTCATTGAAAATACTCTGTTTCTTTTTGCTTCTACTTCCTGTTCTGCAAATGAAAGGACTACCACCAGAAAACAAGAAAAGGGAGGAAAAGATGCTGAAGTGCATGAGAAGAGCTCAGGGAGACGCCAAGAAAGTTGCAGGTCACTCAAAAAGTGATACTTTCTATTTTTATCCTGTCTTGTGACTGTGTGTCTATATTCTCTGAAAACTGGCTTTGCATTATGAATAAATCTTTATTATGCACCACCCCCAACATGGCATGTACAACACAAACCACTGGATGAAATATGTGGGGTCTCTACAGATAAATACTGAGTACGGATCAGTGTGAGATGAACCTCTGATGCGGGTTTCTTTGCTCTTCAGAAACATTTTTGCATGTTTGCAAGATAATTATAATTCAGTTATGAATCATAGTTATCTGGATTGTTCTGGAGACTCTGGAGCAGATGGTGCGGAGGAGGATAAATCATAAAATGAAAAACATCATGGATAACCCTGACCATCCTTCCTGCCCACAGCTAGAACCATCTATAATGAATCTATAAGAGACTTGAATCATGACAGTAACTTCAATAACTGAATTTCCCTTAAGGAAGAATAAAGCATCTTTGAATTTGAATTGGCTTTGATGTACGTGCGGGTCTGACTGCATTCATTCCTTATAGCACATTATCATTTAGCTACCTCGGACAATTGGTCTCAGGTCAGGTCAGAGTGTTTTTATCAGTGCAATACTGAGCAAAGTATGACACAGAAATACTCTTCCTACAGCCTGATGAGCTAAATCAGTTATCTGATAAAATTTCAGATTTGAAGTAGACTGTGATAGGGCAGTGGAGTGGTGTGGTTCTTAGTATTGTTGCCTCACACCAGAAAGGACCCTGGTCTAAACTGTGTCGAGGTTTGTCCTCTCTTTGCCTGCATGGGTACAAGAAGGTTTTGATTATTGGAAATTGTCCATATAGAGCGAGTGTGTGCAGCTGTGTGGCCCTGTGATGCATGATGACAACTAGGAAGACCCTAAACAGGATGGCCTGGGGGTAGACGATGTAAGGACTTCGGCATTATCCAAAGTCTGCATTGAGATCACTGTCATGAAGAATATTCATGGGTTTTAGAAATATTCGCTTTCTTCCCAGTCAGACGTTTATGATATGCTTTGAAAACCGTGTCCTGCTTCTTAACGCATCATTAACGTGCCATCTGGAAGGAAAAGCAACAGGCTATATGTTTAGGAGGTCTTCCACATTTCATAATTTTCTCAGACAGCTCAGTATTAACCCCAGTACAGCGCTTACACTTCCCATTATCTCCACCATTGACCCTGCTGGTGTCACCCACTTATTGCAAGCCCACACACTGACACCTCTGTCATCCATTAAACACCGACTGCCCTTCCTCTGATATTTGTCCTCCAATTATGGCTTTCTAGATCTGTACTGCACTGACCATGGCCAGTGCCTTCCCACTTGCTTCCTGGAATGTGAGAGTAAAACATACGAAGCTGTAACATGGGTGTCAGTGTATAAATTGCATAACATTTTATAAAATAAAACTGTGCTGATGCTACCTGAATTTATGACATTATTATATAATTATTATCGTCATTACTGAAACCTTGTGTCCCTTGGATGTATTATCATTTTTACGTAAAATGCATCTAACTGAGTGTCAGATTTTATATTTGTCAGAGATCTAAGAATGAAAAAGAATGAAAAACATTTTTTATGATATACTGTTACTAAACCTAAATCACTATGAACTCACTCAAATTAAATTTCACTGATTTGGGATCTTTAAAACAAATGAAAACCCATTTAGTATTTTTTTTTTTGTGTTATTAAATAAAACATTTCAGTGAGAGCTTCTTCACCTACATCGTGTTTTTTGCTGCCTTGGATCTGCTCAAATGCAAAATGAACTCTGACATGATTTCTTCTATTAGATTTACAGGAATTCTTAAATAACCTTGTGTCTGATTTTAAAAAAAAAAGCAAAATTAACCACTTATGGGTGCAAGAACAGTAACACTGAATCGAATCTTCAAATAATTTTGTTGTGGTGATGGTTAAATTCAAGAGCACTATTTGTTTTCTGCCTTAACAAATCAGTAAAATTCACCATACTTTATCATTATAAAGCTATCATCAAGTTATCCAACTGTTCTCTTCTCGTCCTGTTTACAATGGGCTTTAACAAAACACAAAACCTTAGATTTTCCCATAGCGCAGCGCAGCACATCACACGGCAGAGGGGAACATAATCGGCCACAGCTTAAAGCTGAATCAAAAGAATCCCAGTTCCTGAGCAGCCGTCTTCAGAGGGGGTGACTCTTAGAATGCATCAGCTTGTTTGTCTCATGGTTTAAGTGGTCCACATAGCCATAGAAAGATCATTAAATCACTGTTTTACCACTTGGCTTAATCCCCACAACAAAAGGGGAAGATACACAAAAAAAAGACAGAGAGAGAAAAGGGAGGGAAAAAAAATGGTGGGCGAGATTAAGAAGAAACTTGATGGATCTAAACTGACGGCTCTGTTTCCCAGCGTTGCTATGGGGAGTTAAGAGTCTTGATACCACACCTCTGAGGCTGGAGTGATCGGACATTCCTGTTATCCCCGCAGTGGCCAGCCTCGCCTGTAGTGTCCGCTTTCAAGGCCATCTGCCGGATTACCCAGCAGGATGTATTTTTATAGAGAGCATCCTATTCATATCCTGCCTGCAAAGGTTTACATTAAGGTTGAACTCGGGTGCACTTACAATGGCAGATGAAAGAAGCTCTATCCATCGTACAGCACCCCTCCCCATCTTCTCACTGTTTGTGAGACTGATAGCACTGGGTTGAAAGGGACTGTTCCACCGAGGCATGAAAGAGGATCTCATGCAATGCCACTGTCTGCTGCTGATTCTTTTTCAGACGTTGACAATAAAATGGTGCCCAGCATGAAAAAAACATTTGTATGTGCCAAGTGCGATTGTTTCTTCTAATAGGCATCAACAGGCCAACTTCTCTGCGTTACCATACAGGTGAACCCATTCCTGGGAAAATGTTTTTTTCTTTCTCAGCCTTGTGCGCGCGATGGCGTCCCCCTTTTTCCTCGCCCTAAAGGGATTAGTCGTGCCAGTGCTACCCCGGCTGTCACGGTACTGTCTACTTCCCATCTCTCTTCTGGGCCTCTAATGTGATTAGCCCATTCCCTGTGGTCCAAATGGTTCTGGAAGGTGGGTAGAGGGACAGGGAGTGGAGGGGGGCATCTCCTTGGCATGTTCTTCAGCATGCAGAACTCATCATCACTGGTACCTTTATTGAGCAGGAAGAATCAGGTCGAAGGTCTGTCAGAGCGTAAAGGGGAATACAAGTGTATGAGGAAGGAATTCATTGACTGTAGCACAGCTAAAATGATCTGACTGAAATTATTTTTTATGTTAAAATTGTCTCTAAACTTATTAACGTGCACTAAAAGTTGGGTCGGACTTTACAATAGCTGTGTGAGCCTCATAATCTATTTAAACTCCTCAATGAAGTGTTGAAAAGCTGGTCAAGCTGGCCATGTAGCATGGCTCTGAATATTCCCTGCTCACAATAATTACCCCCATCATTACCCCCATCATCTTGTCAAATGTCCGTGTTGTGGGGTTTCGCCTGTTTAACTCATGTCACGCTCATTTTGGACTCATCTGTTGCAGGTCTCCTTCAGAGCAGTCGCTGCATGGACTTTGGCACCGCTCAGGGATGGAGGCCTCACAACCCCACCAAACCAGGAGCTGAAATCACCTTTACAATCAAGTACATTTTGTGTCATATTTTATCCTATTGGGGACATAAATTCACCAACACTTAACTATTCTGTTAACAAATCTTATTCTGAACGACTCTTGACACTTACAGGCTGATTTATGCTCCTGCGTCAGCGCAGGTATGAATGCTCGGGTGTAACCTGGCGTGTCTGTAAAATGTCTGGTGCTCAACATTTACCAGCTCCAACTCATGTAAAATATACTTTACACGTCTGACCTGCATATAGGAAATTCAATTAAATTCAATGTATTTATATAGCGCCTACTTACGCCAAGTCATCTCAAGGCGCTTTAGAAACCCAGAGGTTGACCCCCGAGCACAATACGTGCAGAAAAATATCCCTCACTGGTGCCTAGTAGTTCAATTCACTTCAAATTCAGAAATACTTTATTAACAATAATAAGCAAGAAGCATTAATCAGACTTAAAGTATGAAAACCAGAGAAAAAGATGAAGCTACTGAGGAAAAGGTCTTGGATGGTCAGTAAACACAAATGCATGCGCTATCTACCAATCAGAGGATCTCTTGTGATGTCACTGCTGGTTCTTTTTCACACATTGATAATAAACTGGAGCCCAGCATGATGCAACATGCTGCTCAAACTGATATCAGAGCATCACTTAATAGTTCTGAAGTTATTTATTTATTTTGCACAACTGCTGGGAAATTTCCCGTATTGCGCTTGATTTCATTTATTTCTCCAATTAAAGAACACAGATCTAAAAAAAAAAAAAAAAAAAAAGGCAGAAAAGCAACAGCCTGTCCAACAAAATCCAACCTCATGCTGTGTTCAGCAGCGCTTCACGTGAGCGCACAGACACAGTCAGGCGACGGCACGGAGAATTAGGAGTCTTAATTAAGATTTCTTACAATGCCGCATGTGCTCTTGATACGCAAGACAAAAGGCTTGAGCAGGGTGGGGGTGTGGTGGATTTTTAAACAGCTGCGTGGTCTGAAAAAGCGCCAAAGTGAACATGAAGGAATTCGTGCCACTACAGTTATTCCCTGGATGATATTCTGAGAGATAACCAGAGGTTGGCAAGTTAGAGAGGAGTGATGCAGTGCATGTATTTATCTGTTACATATTTGATGTATTAAGTGAAAATGTTCCCATGCTTATTGGCCAAAGAGAAGACAATTCAACATTGTGGCTGGAAGACAATGCTGTGTGTGAGGGGATGGCACCCCTTGAGTGCAGACTTGGTTGGTTTCCAATCGTGATATCAAACTCAGCACCATGTAATGGAAGGTGACACTTATTCTATTAGTGAAGGCTAATGAGTGTCTAAAAGCCTGTGTGACTGTGTGCGCCAAGGAGTCTCATCGTGTGTGCTGGGTGGTAAGAAGAAAGGACAACGTCTCTGCAAAGAAGAAGAGGCCATGAAGTACAGCCTGGAGAAAAAAAAAGAAAAGAAAAAGAGCACCACAGTCAGGGGAGATCTCAGGAGGCACGTGAGGCCTCGGAGAGTTTAGTGACCTTGAACTCTGATAGCGATATAAGTAGGAGAAAATGAAGAGGCAGTTTTACCTTGATTTATCTGTGAATTTAGTATAAATGTTTGCTGTGCTCCAACAAGCTACCGACAATAATTTTCTTGTTTGATAAAAGGTATTAGGTGACAATTTCAGAACTATAAAGTTTGTTTTGTTCATACTGTAAACCTTTAGTAAATCAAACTGAATGGACTGGGACTTTAGCAGAAGAGATCCTTCAGACTTTCTTTAGATTGTCAAATTATCAAATTATTACTGAACTTAATTGAACCGCATCAGCTTTAAGACCAGAAAACCTCAGACTTCTGAGGACGGGGGACAACCGTTTCTTTACATTTGAAAGTCAACTGAATTTTGTTCAATACAACCTCAGGTCAAGTCAAGTTAAATAAATAAATAAATAAATAAATGTTGCACTTTTAAAAGAAGTGCTGTACAACGGCATAGAAAAAAATAAAACAATGGCACCAATAAATCTTGAACAATAACCCTGATGCAGTAAAATACACACACACTCAAAAGTAAAAAAAAGTATTTGATAAAAACCCAAAAATGTTTTCAGAAGAACTTGAAAATGATCAAGTTTGTTTGCAGTTCTAACATTAAAAGATAAACATTTTCAAAGTCTGTGCGTGTTAGTTTAGACCTGGAAACATCCAGGAGCAGCTGATCAGACCTCAGAGCTCTGACTGGAGTACAAGAATTTACCAGTTCACCCAGGCAAAGTGGTGCAAAGCATGTTCAGGGACGCCAGAACAGGAGTGATATCATTTTTTTTTATCTCATCAGAATTGGACCTGCTGCATATTGTACGGTGATGAGTGATCAAGGCCAAGAACAATTACAATCATCTAAACAGGATGTAATTAATGAATGAATAACTGGTCGGTCTTCACCTTAATGATGAGAAGTCTTCATTGAAAAAAACTGGTCTTGACAACTGAACTAATCTGTTTATCAAATTTAAATACATCATCAAAAATCACACTGTTCCTTGCAGATGAGTGACAGTGAGAATAATAAAATAATTAGGTGAACAATACATGAGATTTTTTATTTACTTTTTTAAATTTTGTTTTATTCTTAGCCAAAACGAAGCAGCTCAGAGTGAAAACTAAAGTGATGACTTTGGCTATTACAACTAGTTTCCGTTTCCTGAGCTTTGCGGATAGTCTATATTCAGTGTTTTCAGTCTTCTTACGTGTGAAAAGTCTTTCTTACTCAAGATGGTTTGGAAGTGATGTATCTTCCACATGACCACTAGATGTCACTAATTATTACACACTGACTCTTTAAAGTACCTGTCTTTGCCCAGCTGGTGTGCTTCAATACACACTAAAACACACTGGGTACACACATTTATTCTTTTTTTTAAATTAGTCTTTGAAAAAATAATGCTTTTTCTTTTTGAGCTGATTTTCTGTGTTCAGTAAAGTGTAAATTTCCCTTTAAGCATCAGCAGGAGTCAGAATAAGTGCAATGTTCATGCAGACGGTTAAAGTAGACATGGGTAAAATATTTAAGTGTTTACAAGTCAGCAGGTTTAAGTCCAGGTTAATTCACAAGTAACTGGTGTAACAGTCCAAGTCAAGTTGGAAATCTTTTTTACATTTTGCCCAATCATGTCTAAAGTAATCAAATTACTGATTCAAGTCCAAGTCATGTGACTCGAATCCGTACCTCTGCTGTCAAACACTGGAAAGTGGATATTTTTTTAGGTTTGATTATGCTTCTTAATAATAATTTGACTCAACCATAGGATTTTATTTTAATATTTGTTTCAATTCAGTTTTTTAACTGCTATGATTTTGTGATTTTGGGTTTTGAGTCTTTTTATTTGTTTTTTTTTTCCTGTTTGGCTAGGTTTAGTCTCGTTCTCTTGTATTCCTCCTCTTTTTCATTTACCGTTTCCTGGACATCGTGTTTTATTGTTAAAGTGTTTTCTTGCCTTTGGATGTGGTATTGTGTTTGACTGCTTTGTTTTTCCACCTGTTTAATGCTAATAACCCTGAGTGTTTGCACATATGTTGTTTTTGAAGTATAGATATTGGGTTTTGAGTTTGAGATATTTGGTTTTATTGGGGTCTTGATAATCATTGATGTTTATATCTAGACGAAGGAAAATGCATAATTACAGTTGCAGGCGCCGACAGAGAATGACAAGATGTTTCCCTCACAGCTCCAAGGTCTGTGTCATGCACCAGTTTGATATTAAGGTCAATTTTGTCTCCTGTTTCAATCCATAAATTCATTTGTCGTCATCTGCTGCAGAGGCCTGTTAACCAGCAGTTCCTGGTTCAGGTGTGTTGGAGATGAAACACATCTGAACGTTGTAGGACGGTCGCTCTGGAGAATCGGACTTGTGCACCCCGGATTTATTCTAGCAGGTTCCTGACCAAAAAGATTAAGTATTCATAAATGCAGAAAAGAAATATCTCTTGTGAAGTTTAATGCATAACTTGTGAAAAACTGCTTAAGAATTTGTGACATTTTCACAATAAAATTTAAAATGTTTAATTTGTGCAATGGAGATTTTTTTTAATTTTTTTAGTTAAGTTGAATTTCTGATTACCATGAAGGTATTTTACTCCCATTTGAAAAATTAAAATAACTTGCTAAAACATGCATTAATTCAAGCTGTTTTTTAAGTATAATGTGAGTGATAATGTACTTTTGTAGTTTAGTTTTTTAGTTTGGAACATCTTAAAATTTTAAGTTGACTTTCTATAAAATTAAGGCAGAGGCATTTGAATTTTTTATTTGAAATTGAAAAAAAGAATCAATGACCTGAGTAAGCCTGACTTAAATTTATCAAGTTAAACAAACTTAATAAATTAACTAGGATAGACTTAACTGAATTGCTTGTTACCAATTGAAGGAATTCAGTTAAGTTGGATCAGCGATTCCCTTCTTTCAGTGCATGTCATTGCTGTTTCCTGTTGTGGTTGTCTTCTTTCGTGTCTTCTAGTCACAGCCAGCTCTTGTTGTGTTCTTGGTTTTGAAAATCTTGAGATGCAGGTTTAGACCCTAAAGACGCTTGGAAACGTGGCCCAGGGCGTCACCTGGGTTTTCACCTCCACCTCTTTTCCCAGAAGGGAAACAGTGTCCGTGTTAATCCCTCAGTTTCAGTCTTATTTATCATCGGCAGTGTTGTTATTAATTACAACAATTAATTACTTGTATGTGTTGCTATTAATGATGAAAGTGATTGTAATTACTAACATTTATGCAGATGGATCTATTACATTTGGTAGGAAATAATCACACCTTTAGAAATGTTACATTTTAATTAGTCTACATGTTTTCAGAGAACTGTCCTGCTCTCAGTCGAAACAGTCAATTCTGTCTTTGCTTCTTTGCCAACGCAGACCACTGTGAACACTTGGAATTTGTCCTGAATAGTCTAATTTGTTGCCAGATCTCAAATGCACCATTCCACAAATGCCGCAGATTTGGGAACGCTTTCACTGACGCAGGGCTGTGAAAAAAAAAATTACATTGTCAGACCGAGAGGCTGTCAACTGAAGGCACATGGCCCAATGGAGATATAATGACATCAATGATCTGAAATAAAAGCGGGCTTTTCAAACGGGCCGGTGCAGGCTTACACTTGGTACACAGGTCAGCTTCAGTGCACTCATCTGAACTTAACTCAGGTTGACACAGTTTGACCTCTGCTGATATCCCTCTCTGCTGGTCTTTGTTTTCATGCTCTCCCAGGGGAGCTGCATTTAATACTATCCTAACACTCTCTCTTAAATGTTCTAGTCTTCTTAGCTCTCATTTCTCAACATTTGCTTTTCTATTATTGGTTAGAGCTCTTCATCCTTTCAGAAATGGGCCTTTGTAAGCCCTCTGACAGAATTGTTTCTCTTGGCAAGACCTTCAAAGGAAAAGCTTCTTTAGCAGCTTGAATGAAGAGGCTATTGTTGTTAGCTTAACTTAGATGTTTCCCTGTAATAAACATGAAACTGTATCTTAATTGACAATTTCAACGTATGTGTGAAACAGATGGCTGCAGTTTTTGACAGGTGTACCAGGTTCAAAATGCCGATTTACGTTCCATTAGGTGTGTTAAATGATAAGCTTTACTCACTGAGCTTTGGAAGCAGTATTTCCAAAGATTTCACAGTCAACTGAACGGCAAAAGAGCAATATGTTTAAAGCTGCTCAGCACAGAAAGAATCTAATCTTTTTTTTTCTTCTGTGGCTTTAAGCTTAGCATGAGGCCATGCACTGGAGAGCCTTAACCAGGTTCTTTGGATAAAGCACTGTCACCTGTTCAGTGCACAGGTGTTCCAAGACTAAAATCTTTGCTTCATACACTTAAGGCTCAGATCTCACTCAGTGTAGCCATATTTCAACAAAATTATCCATCACAGCGGGCTATTGTTCAGACTTTGTTCATATAGTATTGGTGTTTTAGTTTGTCCAGTAACAAGGGAGACTTAAAATCAAATAACCTCCTGATAAGATTTGCCAAACAGAGGAAGCCATCCTGCGAGTGACTTGGGTTTGGGTTAGGTTTTCTATATTGTTGAGCACAAAGTGCACATGTTTGGAAACCTATTTAAATTCTTTTAGAGAGGGGAGCCCCCATCATTTAGAGGTAGCAGGTGGATAGCTGTGCATGGTTGACTGATCAGAAATAAAAAGATGCCCCAAAAAGGCATTCAAAACAGAGAAGGCGAAGTTCCTAATTAGAGTTTTTTTTTCCTGCTTCCTTGTGCAGCATCTTGCATCTCTGCAGCACGCCAACAAGAAAAAAGTTGAGCCAAGCCACAAAACCTTCCGTATCTTTTCAACATAAATGGTTTCTTTTTGTGCAGACATGTTTATTTTCTAATAGTGAATAGAAGTGAGGTGTGAAGCTATGAATACTGTGAGGTCAACCCACCGTGATGCTGTAAATACGAACAGTGCTGGTTGATAATGAGGGAGGCCACGGCCGAGCTCTCTATTCAGACCCCTCAGTCAAAGAAGCTGAACAGAGGACACAGTTTTTCCTGAACAAAGATGCACATAAAGAGATACGTTTGCAACAGACTAAACGACAAAATAATTGACACTGATTTCACTTTAACGTGTTATGTAGCCTCAGCTGCAGGCATTTTTTCTTTTTTTTGCACAGACCTCCATCAAAATACTTTTCATTTGTAAAGTCATAAGGTTGAGACTGATGTGAGGTTTTTATTATTTTGTGATGCGATTAATGTATCGGTTTATGTTTAAAATAGTTTAAAATAAAATGAAATTTGTGTTTCTAGCCCAGAGTTACAGGTCTTCATCAAAACTTATTTTACTGTTTTTCATGATAGCTGTTTAAGAAGATGCTTTTTAGAGCTTTTTATGAGCTATGACTTAAAAATAAAGATAAAAAACAAACAACCTGTCACTGAACCATGTCAAACAATGGTGTCAGAGGGAGTTTTGAAACTATCATCAGCTGACTGTTTGCTATGACACTCTCTTTTTTCTCTCTTATGGAGACTTTAGCATTTAACCAGCATGTTTCTAGAGGATGTTTTTGTTGATGTTGTTGTTGTTTTTATTCCCTGTGTGTTTTATTTGGTTAGACTAGAATATACACTTAAATGCTTATGTGGAGTGGTGTATGGTTTTTCCTTCTAGTTTAATAACACATCTGAAGTGTGGCAGTTAAAGTGAAAGATTTATGTGCAACAGTTGTTGCAATGCAAACAAACAAGTAAATAACAAAACTGTGCGGTATTACAAGGTTAACAGTTTAACAGGCCGACGGTGCGAAGGCTTGACACCAATCAACTGCAATTGCACCATTTGCCCATTAGATGTCACTATGTAGGGGTCAAATGTGGCAAATAAATGTGGTGTTTTGTTTCCCTTGTTTTAATTTCTAATGAGCTTCTCAGAAACATCTGTGACAGAATGCTTGATGAGACAAAAATGAATTTTATGCTACTTTTTTCAGAGATAGTAACTTGTTTAAACTTAGAACAGAATGAGCAGCGTTGAGGTGAAATAATCTAATTGAAGCACATGTGGGCCTAGATATGATGCTGGTGCTGATGCTGACAATGCCACTAAGCCTCAGACTGGCATTGGTCCAGGATAATACAGATTCCACATGCTCATAAAAGTGAGTGAATATTTAAGATTCATGGCGTGTAAAACATATAAACATGATAAAACATTCAATGTTCCTCTAGTAAACCACATGGTGAGGACAGACCACTAAAAAATATCTTCTTTTTTTTCTGACCAGTCAGGACAGCTGTTTGCACATCACCCTCTTTATCTCCACTCCTGACTGCACAGGCAGTTTTGAGAAATGCAATAGTTTGCTTGGTCTTTGCCCCCCACTTTCTGGATAAATGCAATGTTTTTTTTCCTTAGCTAGATGTCAGTATGTCACTATCACTAACTGTAGTAACCCGGGGCAACTTGTATCAAAATATATGTTCATAAATGAAAAGAGCATGTCTAATTGTACACATCCCAATGGCAGATTTAACTTGCAAGCCTCGGTGATGTGTATTAAAGTGTAAGTGCCACATGTCAGCAGAGAGTTTGAAGACATGGATATCAAACGGGACAGTTCCAATATTAGTTGAGTGCCATGTTGAGTACAGCATTTTAGCAAAAACTCTCACCCTGTCTGCTCCTTCCTTAAACAAGGATTTGATTAAAAGAATATTTCTCCAGCTTTAGCAGACACTGTAACCTTTAAATACCTATAGCTGTTTTTAATCCAAATAAAATCAAGGCTAATGCTTCATTACTGGGTATTTTTACATAATGATCCTCATGCTGCTGCTGTTAATTTTTTTATTAACGCAATTACCGGGCTCTTAGTAGACGGGGTCAGAGAGGTCTAATTACCCCTGCGTCATTCTGGTAAATAGTTGGAGGTGTCTCTGAGCAGGTGGCCCTGGAGGTAATAGGGAGACATGGGGCATACCGAGGCGGGCAATTACTGGATGAATTTCACTTTAATAAATGTTGAGCTGCATTTGGAAATTCAGATAACAGAGCTTTCTGCCTAATGGGCGCTGCACTGAGGCCACTTGAGCAAGAAAATGATCTGAAAGAGGGTTTAATTAACACAAGCTACATGATCCAGGGAGCGCGTGACAGAACGTTGGAGTGAGGGGGAGAGCACACAGCACAGGAGAACATAAAAATGAGCGAGGAGGAGGGTGAGGGGTTGACGAGCCAACTTTTTAGTTTGGATGTTTAAAGTCTAGAATGTTCTCCTGGATTTGAACATCACAGCAGCAGCAGGGCTGTGCAGCACAAACATCACTACACAGAAAGCATATATGCATAACAGAGAAAAGGTGCAGAACAAGAGGCCAGGTGGACCAGATTATAGTTTATTCTGATTACAAAACTGCCAATTTGCTTTTAATATTTCACTAATGTCTATATTGACAATAAGGTTAAATCAGATCAAATAAACCTCTTTCTTTTATTTCCATCCTAAGTGGTTAGGAGCAACATATTTGTTGTCACAAACCTGTCTTCAACCAACTGGAGTCATTTTTAAAACTGATGGCTTCACTACAGACTTAGATATCTTTTAGATTTTCTTATCGACTTTTCCTGTTAGATGTCACCTCAGCGCATCAGCGTGTCACATATATGAATTAATATAGTTTCTGTTGATGTTCAATAGTTTTATTTCGCTATACCATTAAATTTATAGCTTTGAGGTACAAAAGGTACAAAAGGTGTGTTATTTTTGGACTTCAGTTACTCATTAAGTTGATTCTATGGTGTTCATGCTAATCTCATTTATATTGAAATGGATGGATGGATGGATGGATGGATGGATGGATAGAAAGAAGGAAGGAATGATGGATGGATGGAAAGAAGGAAGGAATGGATGGATGGATGGAAAGAAGGAAGGAATGGATGGATGGGTGGATGATGGATGGATGGATGGATGGATGGATGGATGGATGATGGATGGATGGAAGGAAGGAAGGGATGGATGGATGGATGGATGGATGATGGATGGATGGAAAGAAGGATGGAATGGATGGATGATGGATGATGGATGGATGGATGATGGATGGATGGAAAGAAGGAAGGAATGGATGGATGATGGATGGATGGATGATGGGTGGATGGATGGATGGATGGATGGATGGAGGGAGGGGTTGAAACACCAGGTTTTTCAGACGCCTCTGTCTGCTGGGTTACTTATCTTGGAAACAGTTGAATTGATATTTTCTAAATGCAAACTGGAATAAACTTGGATTATGACAAACTCAACTTTAAAAAAAAAAAAACTAAAAAAAAACTGTTCAGTTTCTTTGTGGTGTCCTCAGAAAATGCTTGAACTGAACTGAACTGAACTGAACTGAACTGAACTGAACTGACTGAACTGAACTGAGAATGTTGCCTCACATACTATATGATGTCGATCTTTTATCTTTCATAGTCGTTCAGATATGATGCACATCATTTTTGCACTCATTAAAACATTTTCTGAAAGCTGACATGTTTTTCTTTTACCTCTCCTCATGTGGTGGGGTCACAGACTTTTGGGGGTTTACGTCCCCACTGAAATTCCAACCAATAGTAAAAGCATTGCTGTCATCTCATTGCTAAGTGCTGAAATGAATCTCCTGGTTCCCAGCTTTCTGATGATGCGCGGCACTTTTAAGTGGTGTTGACCTTGGAGGTACCGTTACCCCACTACCCCCACCCCTTCCCCTCAATACTGGGAAATGTTAGGTACTCTGTTATTTACAGTATATGGCTGTTTAGATGAGAGGGTTTTTGCTTGTTTGTTTGTTTCGGGTGGTTTTTCCAAGTGAAACCTGTAGGAATGCATAAACACATGAGACAGCTTAGTGTGCTATGTCATGGTCTCATGTTTGAAAAGTTACAGTACACATAATTCAATGATGTACCTGCATAATGTGCCACAGAAAGGACTGTATTTTGGCCTGTTGCTCCTGTCACTTTTGATGTTTTTACTGTTTGTTGCGTGAGCTGCTCTCATGCTGCACCACATCGGTCCGTGTTGTGTGTATACAGATACAGAGCGCTGGGTTTTGTTTTTGTTTAAACAGTGTATATGTGTGTGCGTGTTTTTTTTTTGTGCATGTAAGGTCCTCATGGTTTTACACACCGCGGTCTCCCTCCACTCTCGACTGGAGCTAAAAGCCCCGAAACAGAACGGTAATTGCCCAATTAGGGCCCTCGCTCTGTGGGCCGCAGAGCACTATGCGCCTCCACATGCTCACAGAGTCAGATAATTGAGCTGAAAGCAAATGAACGGATGGCAGACAAACAAGCTACTAGAAAATAATTACTTGGAGTGTTTCTTTTCAGTACCTGTACAGCGAATTTCATTATTGTCAATAGCCTCTAAAGCTGCTCGAAACGGTGGTATTTGTCATTTTCATAGAGACTTGATAATGACATTAATTTGTCTTAATGGGTTGGTTCTATTGTTAAAAATAGTAAAATGAGCAGAAATTGTCTTTCCTCAGCAGGTAGAGAGGACTTCACCACACTCCCGTCAGGCATGAGGAGATAATTTGGTGTGCTTGTCAAATTTCCAATAATTTGTTACATGGAACATGAGTAATGTTAATACCATTAATGTCCATTTTCCTCTAAATTCATTACTGCCCTTTTTCCCTTTTATGTTTTTAATGCATATGCCATCTTTCTGTGCTTTGAGGGGCTATACCAGGACGGATTATAAACATGCCCATTTAGTCTTTTGCCTCGTGCACACACACACAAATACAGAAATAAGCACATGATTTCAAACATCTGTAAGACAAGCCTGCCATGCTTGTAAATGACACAAGTGTCTGTTAAATATTATTCAAGTTGTTTAGATAAATGTCATAAAAAGTAGCAACATGAAACAGTAATAATTAAAAATTCTTAAATAATAAATAAAGATAAAAAAAGAAAAAAAAAACAAAAACATCTGTATTAGGTTTATTTAGCATTAATATGATCAGAGGATGAATTCAGGATTGCTCTGTATAAATTTGAATTTATGTTTCATATTGCAGATCCTTTTAGGTAAATGTATCTTTATCCTGTTGCATATAGAGAAAACATATCTGCTTCAAATTACAGGGCTGAAGTCAAATTTATGTGGCCTGTTTTATTTCCAAACTTCAGCTCAGGAGGAACTTTTCCTCCAATATCTGATCAAGAAATAATCAAGTAGTTAAGGTTTAAGGTCTGGGACTAAATATTCCTCTGGTGATGCTTCTCTGCCTGTGAGAAAATGATGCAAACTGTATTTAGTTGAACATGAAACTGAAGTCTGACAAACATGACGCAACGTCCTTCTTAGAAATGTTAGATTATTATTTATTCATATATTTCTTCACAAAATTATTGTAACTGGAGTAATAATAATAAAAATGCATGAAATGATGATGATTATCTTTTACAAATAATTTTGTTTTATAAATAAGAGACTCATTTCAGTGTATTTTATTGTGGCTCTGCAAATAATGAAGTTAATCTAACTGTTCATTGCTCCTCTGATATGACACAGTTTTACATTTCTGGACAGAATGAAGAATAATCTGTAATTTGTAAGAAAACCTAAACGTCCAGTAAATGATTATGAACCAGATGAAGGCTGTTCTGGGTGTTTGTTGGAGACTGTGACCGCTATGAGTTCATGAACCTGCAGAGGGCGCTAGTAATAATAAAATCAGAGATTAATGAAGTTTTTAACCAAGTGTCGGTGTAAAATGAGATTAGTCTTAAAGCGTTGTTCAGTGTGCAAACGTTAATCTTTTTTGTTTTACTGACATAGATATTTCCCCACCACTATCAATTTTTTAATATACATTTATATTATTTTTGTATATGTGTGTGTATACATACATACATATCTATCTATCTATCTATCTATCTATCTATCTATCTATCTATCTATCTATCTATCTATCTAT
>JBAMYA010000006.1:6052849-6065321 GCA_037176975.1 Arrhamphus sclerolepis
GTAAGGGGAAACTACCTTTTTCTACCATGCCACAGAACAATGCTGATGGGGTTTTTTGTGTTGTTTTTTTTGTTTTTTTTGGTAATCTGCTTCTGGATATTAGAAAAGGATATTAAATAACAAAACAAAGTGTATGCTTAATCTGCAGTGAAATTAAAAGATACGTTTGGTTGTATTTGTACACATTTGAATATTTTATTCTTATAACTTGTAACAAAACTTATCAAGCATCTTATGTACATGACTTTAGGTGCCATCATGACACAATTCGCTCATCACATAATTCTTAATCAACGTGTCTTTCCTCAGAATACATAACATTTTCAGTTTTAACAAGTATCCAGGAGTAACAAAAACACACAAAAACATTAGATTTAGCATCCAACTCTGAATTCATTCGCCTTTCCAACTTCAGTATAAAAACACCGTCACATCGGTAACATCGAAAGAACACCTTAATAACATTATAACATCTTAAATATACTGTAACATGCAAACTGTTGCATTTGTAGATGCTCCCCCAAAGTAACATAAAATGTAATTAAATGTGATCAGGAGCAAAAACCAAAAAGAAAAAAAAAAAAGAGAGAGAGAGAGAGAAATCTGGAGATGGAAAAGTCTGACTTTGACTCAAAGCACCGTCTAAGGTCCCAACACAGTGAATACAGTCAGCACGCACACAGTCAACCTCCAGTTTACTATCTGATAAGCAGCTCTACAATTTGACCTCTGATAACACTAAAATCATCAAACGACCTTTTTCCTCCAATGCTGTTTTGTTAAAATATTGTCAAAAGATGCCCAACATTTAAATTCCTTCTGTGAGTAAATGGTAAGAATAAAGTTTCTGATATGTTTAAATCAGAAATTAGGATTTCCATTTAAACATTAAGTTCCACTGACATCAGCTTGTATACTTGTATACATATTCTGTCAAGTGTCCATCAGATCATGGGTGAGTTAAAAAAAAGAAAAAAAAAAGAAGGAATAAATAAGTTCAAACTCATGAATGTTAAACTGTTTAACAGTTCAAACGTCAGTTTCTTTGACTGAGATCTTAACTGTGCACTTCCTGAAGTGACAGCTCACAAAGGTGGATTCAGTTCACACCTGAATATCAGAAGAAGCCACATGGTTCAGAGAAAAGTTACAGTTTCTGATAAATATGGAAGGTCCGAAGGACGTAAGAAGTATACCAAAACAAAACTCTTCATATCACAAGAAGGAAAAAAAACTTCTGGTCACCCTTAAGCTTCAACCAAACCTTGAAAAAATAACTAATTTCATAAATTCTTAAAAAAAAAAAACACACAGAAACATACCTGAATTAGGTAAACATTGTATTTAAAGCAGCATAAAGGAACCTTTGGCATTTTTTTTATTAGCTCAGAGAGTCCCGTATGGGCGTGGAGGTTAAGTTACTTTTTTAAGTTTCAACTCGTTTGGTCACTCGCTCGTCTTTCAATCATCCGTTTCCTTCGTCAGTCTCTCAGTCGCCTCAACTGCAGCTCTCTGAGCTCGTTTCATCGTTGTTCACGTTTGACACTGCGACGTAAAACAGCACACAGCTGTCGCAAGAGACGACCAGCACGGGAGTCCAGGGTTATCTGGGGGTGGGGGTGAGGGTGAGGAGGGGGGTGCAGGTTTACCAGACGTTGGGACAGGTTGTGAGAGCGAGACCCTATTTCATGAAATTGCACTAAAAAAAAAACTCTTGTGCTGCTTTAAGCTTGAATTGTTAAAGGTTTAACTTCACATTTCTCCACTGCTTGTCCCAGCTTGTCCTTTAAGCTGCGACTGTCTGAACCCAAAGAGTAAAAACATCTGAGATGTGATTAAAACTAAAACTAAACTGATTTACTCAAGAACTGCACTTCAGTAACATTTAAAGATTTCTAAGTATTTCCCTTTCTTTACACATTTCTATTGCAACATTTCACAAGCAAAAAGAAATAAAAGCTGACTTAACTTCATTCTGTTATTTGAGTGATGCATCTTGTAGTTATTTTACAGATGAAGCCTTGAATGTGGCTCCTGACCTGGGATGCAGGACTCTGCTTTTCATCTTGTGGCGTTTGCGTGTGGTCCTTTAGGGGTGTCCACATCTTGGGCTGGTTCCCACCAGATTAAAATTAAAAATAATTAGTGAATTTGCATTAAAGCAGAAGCTGGTAACTCGAGTGACACAAACCTTGGTCTTTATCAGTTTGTAAACATAATTAGAGTAGAAAAATGTTTGACATCTTTTAAGAGAAGCACATGTGCCAGATGTCATGCTGAGATCCAGAGCTGTAAAAGGCTCATATGATCTCGTAGCTGTTACAAATGTAACACTGTAGTTTTAAATGATGAAAAAAGTCAGTGACCCTGCTGAAGATGTTTCATTTCAGGCTGTGCTTTAACCACCAAAGGACTCCTGGTCATCTTATTTTTCTTACTGACACAGTAAACACTGATTGCTGTGACCGCTCATGTCTGCCCACCAGTAAATGTTCTGTTTTGGGTTTTTTCCCCTCCTCCACCGCCACTGGTAATGGCTTCAGTGAGAGTGAACGGACCCATTGTTACAACCTCAGGTGACCAGCAATTGCAGTTTTTTATCTCACCGTTTTGTCACGCCAGCTCAGCTCTCTGGGAATCCCAGCTGTAGTGTTATTAAGAAGTTACACGAATGCACGATTACCCACAATGACAAACTGAAATCCTGAGAAAAGCACCATGATTTGATCCGTGTCAGTGAGCAGCTCTTCCACAGACATGGCGACAGATATCATGAAGAAAAACCTGAAGCACATCAGAGAGGGAGGAGGCACCTAAAAGTTACGTTTGTCCATCATCTTCTTTCACGTGGTTACCAGGTTCTGCTTTATCATTTTTTTCCCTTATTCTTTTGACAAGCTACTGTTGCCAAAGTGGAAAATGTCTTTTCTAAATCCGTTGTATAATTCCTGGCAGCCGTTTTGTTTGTTTTTTTTACATTTAATGTTATCTTGAATTAAAAAGGGTGTGCTCCAAATCTTTTGAAAACATCTGGCAGTGATACACGGTGACTGCAGCACACGCTCTTCAGTTAGATACCTCAGACGTAACTGTAACCTGACTTGAGTGACGAGGTTTGTCCAAAACCATATAAAAGAACTGCAATCGAAAGTCAAATGGATAAAAAAAAAATCAAATCTGAAGCCAAAAGCCCAGATGTCAGTTTACCTTCATATTCCAAGAACTGTGTGAATCACAGAAAACTAAATCCAACAGGTTATCGCATTGCTTCCACAGTGAGTTTCTTCAAACACTGCATCTATTTACATGCTGCACTCTCATTCTCGCAGCCAGGAAGTGCAGACAGTCACTCTATTTGCCGGTGGCTCCTGCTGTCAAATATCACCGACCTTCTCTGAGGCTGGTAGAAGCAACTGGTTGATGTTTCCAGTCTCTGCCCACTTTTCGGAATAGTCATTTTATTTTGAAGAGCTATCCCCTCTGGCGTCCTGAAGTTCTCTGCTATCTCTTTGGAAAAGACATTCACTGCTGATGTGTCATTCAGGCTCTTGATAGACGACAGGAGCTTCCCGTCGTCCCCTGATGGTGGGTAGTCCATGATGGGGAAAGGGGGACTGAGCAGGATGAGACTCTGAGGTCTCTGTCTGTTCCTAAAGGATGGTCTTTGTAACACATTTCCTCTGTTGGGTCTGGGACAATCTACAAACACTTCCAGACTCGGGGTGTGTCTTCTGGTTATAACTGGCAGTTTTGGAGGGGATGAAGTCTTCACAGACTCAGCCGATTTCTCAACACTGGGATGTTTCTGTGGTTTTGGACCAGGCTCTTTATTTTCTAGCTCCTCCTTCAGATCTGACATCTTCAAAAGAGGTGCAGCACTGCTTGTCTCTGCACTCATCCTGGGACTTTCCTTCTCTGTTTTTTTTACCGGGTTGAAATGATTTTCTTGTCTGGATTGAGGTATCTGGCTGTACTGCACCTTGGGTGGGATGACGGGGACGGCTTTGGCCTGGCACGTTTTGATCATGAAGGCCGTCCGCACTGATGACACGCTGACTGGGGCAGAGTTCCGGCGAAGGGGCGCCTGCCGGTCGCTCAGAAACAGGTCCAAATCTGAGTCTCCTTTGCTTACAGTTCCATACAAGTCTGGCAATCCCCTCTGGCAAGAGAAAAACTCTGATGAGTTGCGATTTTGCTGATTAGAAATATCTCTTATGCATCGGTGGCCCAGGTCTAAGTTCAGAGAATAGGGCCTGTGTTTAGCTTGGTGTTTCTCCTCTCGTTTCTCACACAGAGCTGCCTCATATGACACCTGTCTGATAAACCTCTGAGATGACGCTGTATTATTCTGTTTTGATGCGCTGCACTTTACTGTTTGTGGTTGTGTAATGTTATTGACGTTTGAACTCATCCTTGCTGGTCCTGATGGAAGACAGGCTGATTTGGTTTCTGGGTTCCTGCTGGTGTCTTGAGGAAGATTTCCTGAGAATCCCTCACAGCTTTTACTGAGGGACTGGTTGTGATTTTCAACTGACTGAGAAGCCTCGAAGCTCAGAGCTTCACCATTTGAGTTGAAGGGTGACAGCTGATCAAAAAACTCCTCCACATCAGGTGAGTGGAGAGGACTGGTCACCCACTGCTTAGTAAAGTTTAGATCTTCCCAGGGCTCCACCAGGTCCAGCTCCTCCAGGTTTCCCAAAGGTCCCTCTTCATCATCTAGGTTTGAGAGCTCCAGGGTGTTACGTCTCTCTTCTAAACACAGTGAGAGCTTCTGACTGGTTTCCATCACAGGAATCACACTCCTCTTTGCTCCATCACGACAACTTTCCTTGTCCTCTCGAAGAATTTCATGTTTCTGAGATTTTCTGTCTGTACTGTCTGTGCCTGAGAAGCTTGTGACCTGCGGAGCGTCCTCTATTGTTAAATGATTTATAGCATGATCCAAGCTGGTTTCCTTCACAGGAAGTTGGATCCGTGTGGTGCAAGTTGGGTCGTCTTTGCTCACGGGAGGGTTTTTTGTCTGTGACGGCTTCTGTTTCTCATCCAGCGTGTCCGCAGGCCGACCATTTTGAGTGTTTGCACCATCAAAGTTTTTTCGAAGATAAAACAGAAGGTCTGAATCTGAGGGCTGTTTCTTCTTGGATTCAGTTCCGTCAGCACTATTTGATGAACTCTCCCGATACAACAATGACAGAGACGGCGAACTGCGACTTCGCTTTGACTTAACATCCAATGATAACTTTGTGCTCCCACAAGTGCTTGATGTAGTTGATACTGGTTTAAGAGTCTCATCCAGGAGGTCAGTTTCCGGCTCAGTTATCTTTAGTTCTTGGAGGTCTGACCACAGCTCTTTGCCAGTAACGGGCTTCTCATCCTGAGAAATTAGGACAGAAAAAAAAAGTCTGATATGACAATAATGTTACTGCACCACAACTCAAAACTGTCAGCAAATGCATTTCCTTAATTTTAAACTTTTAATAGTGACATTCATCATACATTGCAGCTATTATAAGCATTAAATTTTAGTCATTCAATTTTGTGATTCTTGCTCAGTCAGATTGGATTCAGAAATTCAAATTCTTTTAAAATAATATCCGCAGAAATCGTGCTCCTCACTGAAAGAAAACAACAGTGTTATAAAATGATTTACCAGTTGTGCATCTGCAGGTTGCTTGTGCAGGTCTTCTCCAGAAGATGGCGCTCCATCTTTGTCTTTTCTTACATGTGCATGGGACTGTGCTTCCAGTTCAGAAACATTCTTCTTCTTTTGGCTTTCCTTCATCACTTCTTTGCTCGAATCTGAATATAACAAATGATATTTTCCATGATGTCCGATTGCACTATGATTTTAACATGAAAGGGGAAAAAGTCAGTTAAAAATGCATAAAGGAAGTTATCCTCACCCTGCGGCGATAGTCTAGAGGTCAGCACTTCTGCTGGGCTTTTCTTTTCTGTTCCTTCCTGTTTCTTAGGTTCCAGTTTGGGGAAAGTGTTGCTCTTTCCACTGCTGCTGCTCTGCTCTGAGGGTTCTTTGCAGGGTTTCAGAGCCACTGTTTTGTCCTTGCTGTGGACCCTGCATGGTGTGCTGTTAGAGCTGATAACGGCTGACACACGCAGTGGCACAGACACAGCAAAAGGCTCAGATATGTTGACAGCTCTGCGCTGATGCCTCGGAGACGATTCCAGCGGGAAGAAACTTCCTGGGAACGAGGGCCGGGAGGAGCTGCTATGGGAGGAGCCTGAGTACAGCATCCTCCTGCTTTTTGGAGACGAGGGCTTGTAGCCGCTGAGGTCATCACCTTTGAAGACCTTAAGTTGCTCTGGCAGTGTTTTTTGAGGCGCTGCCGAGGCTCCCGCTGAGTCGTTCGGGCTCACGTCTGGGCTCCAGCCACCTGCTGCTCCACCAGCTTTCTTCCCTTTAAACTCCCAGCTCTGGTCGTGCTCACTCAGGTCAAATAAAGAGTCGGATCCCAGTGTTCTGGATTTCACATCCGGTATGAAAATACTGCTGGATCCACTTGCTGAACTATTGCTTCCTGCTCTGTCATCATCTGTGCAATAAAAATGACAAAAGTGACAATTAAAGGCAATTAAAGGTGTTGATCTTTTTTTTTTTTTTCTCTCGTTGTGTCTCTTTGTATATTTCATGCAAAGTAATAAGTAAAGGATTTAAGCTCACCTGCTGGTAAGGAGCACAATGATTCCATGCTCCTGGATGGACGAAGAGCTGCCTTTTCTGCAGAAAAACATTAGGCGTTTAAAAAATACTGACATGATAATTTAACTCTTCCAGATTTCAAAGCCTTCCCTTTGATTCAGCTGCAGACGAACACTTATTGATTGTGAATAAATCATGTGACCATGATACCGCACATGCTGACCAGGTCAACGTTGTACTGATGACAAAGACCAAACAGCCAGCATAGAGGCAGGCGTAACTTCATAAATAAATAAATAAATAAATAAATAAATAAATAATGATCGGGCCGGATCTCCCCACAAATCTGTTGATAGCAAAGACACCGTCCAGTTCAGAAAAGAAAGTCCTTCAGTTTATGCAAACCCTGTGAAAGGTTTGAATCAAATCTGGATTTATTTCCTCCTTCTTTTGTGGGGATATTTCTGAAAGAAAATCCCCTAATGCAGTACAGCTGCATTTCATTAAAACAGGAGAGGGAAAATAAAGAGAATCTGATGAGGAGCAAATTTCCTGGAATCAATCCAGCAGTGAAGTTCTGTAATTTAAAGAGCCTAAATCTTTCTATGTTTTGATCATTTTATTTTGAGGTACTTGCTTGAAATGTTCTAATGGTTTTGGTTGTTTGTTTTCTTAAAAGAACATGTTCACTTTCTTCTACTGACAGAAGCTTTGTCACCTGTCTGAGATGCTCCCTTTTATCTATACAATTCTACAACCTTTACAAGCACAAAAAAAGCTCTTAAAATGCAATTAACAGGAAAAACACAAATGTCACTTAGGGCTACATGTAGCTTGTTAAACTGTTGCCAACATGGAAAACAATAAGTGCAGTTCCTTGAATGGCCACTAGGGGCTCCAAGTGCAAATCAGTCTCCTTTGAATCCCATGTTAAGATGTTTAACTTTACAATAGAAAGAAAATCATAGTTACAGCATAATAAAATAAAAAGAGAACTACAACAGGGTTGAATTTTTATATTTTTCTATCCCTCATCAGGTAAAATGATATAAGCCCACAAATGTCTTGGCATCTATTGTCACTACAGCTACTTCATGCTTAGCATTTTCAGTGAAGCTGACATATGAGCTGTTTGAAACAAGACTGGATGGACAGATTAGATCAGAACAAATGTAATTTGAATTAGCATCACAGGGTAGCTTGACCTAAGCTAAATAGTGAGCTTGTGGTAACTTAGGTAAGGTGGCTGTGTTCCAACTTGGCCAGACTTGTTCATCCAGGCCATGTGCACTTTTTTTTGATTAACCAGGACCCACCCCGTGAGTCCAAAAGGGGCTTTAAAACCAGTTCCCAGGAACCAGTGGGTGGTGGTATGACTCGTCCAGTTGTTTTTGGCTATGTGACAGTACGGAGCATTTTTGCTCAGCCCAACTTGGTACATATAGTAGACATTTCAGACATCTGAAGAAAAGTTTGTACCTCCTGGACTGACCATGATGAGGATTTGTATGCTTTTATAGTTTTTGAGACATTTTTTTACTTTGCATTTTTGCACTTTGCTTAATAAAAAAATAAAAAAATAATGATGTGATTCTGTGTTGAATCCCATTCTAATTCCCAATCCAGTCAATAGTCTGCAGTGTCTTTACCCTTGTTAACCATTGAATTAGATAGTAGTGATAGTACTTAGATAGTCGTGAAAGTATTATTAGTGTCATGTGGTACTGTGGCACTGAGGAGCTTTACTTGCAACATGTAGTTGTAAAAATCCATTGTAGTTACTTTTTCTTTTTATCCTTGCTTGCTTTCTGTTCCACCAGTACCAACTCACCAAAAATGCTGAGTGTGTCACATTCAAACTGGCCTGAAGAAACAACATCCGTATCCTTTTCAGTGATAGACTCACCCATTATACCCTGTGCTCTTATGAACACACTACCGTTGCGGCTCAGTTTTCCCTTCGAGTCCACAGACCTTCCAAGGTTGAAGATAGACTTCCACTTTTTTGATTTTCCAGAAAACTTTCTTCTAGCACACAAAAAGAGATAATAAAGCCCAAAGTCATCTTACAGTGTGCTCTTGCCTTATCGCACGGAAACAAATCTAAGGTTGAATAAATCTCACACACTTCCAAATCTCTATCTATCTACTGTTTTGAAATTCTAACTACTGACTCAGAAGACTCAACTTCAGCCTTACTTGGTATCTGATATGTCAATGACAGTGTGATAGAGCGTGGCAGTGCTGGTATCAGGCAGACTGTTCTCTCGCTGCCGTTCTTTATGCAGAGGATGATTAGGACTTAAGGAGCGGGCCTGGGCTTCCTCCAGGCTCATCAGCTTCATTGGTCCACACTGCCCACTGATAGGAAGTGTAGCATATTTCTCCCCACATGGCAAACTTGGCCCTGCAGAAGTATAACCTGTTAGTTTTTGCACTGGTAAATCAACCTCTCCATCACAAGAGCCTCTGCACAGGGAGCTTTGTGAAATACATGCAGTAGAGACGATCTATGCGCACCTGTCATAATATGTAGCATAGCAAAATGACAGGGAGAGACTCAGGTAAAAACCTCCACCAAACATTACCACCCAAATGAAACACAATTCAAACCCCAAGCAATTATATGGGCATGTAAAGAAATTACAAAAACAGACCACGTCCACTTTAGTGCATCTGCTAATTTCACGTCTCCAAGCAACCACACAAACAAGGAGACACATGAAAGCAGAGACGTGTGTCCCATCACCGAGGGACAAAAACTCAGCAGTCCAGCAGCCAGAGAGTTAAACTTAACTCTTTCATTTTTAGTTCTTTGGTCTTATTTGAAAGAGAAAGAGCATGGAGGCAAGTCCATGATACAAAAATACAAAAATGATACATAAATATAAATATATTTATATATATATTTATGTATCATTTTTCTACTGTGCTCCAGGTGAATTTACTCTGACACAGTAACACACATCTTGATTCTGACACGTCTGTAGTAATCTCGTCTCTTAGCTTTTTCTGTGAAACCAAGATTTACTCCATTCATCTTGAGTGCTGTACCTTCTTTTGGTTTTATTTGCAGAGAATCGCCGCTGAAGATCTGGTCTGTGTGGTTTAAAATAAACTCAACCACTGACTGTTGCTTCCGCACCTCCTGGAAAGCCATGTCTCCGTTACCAGATGAAGTCTCAATGTCCTTCGATCTGAGCAGAAGTTTTAACAAAAAAAAAAAAAAAAGGAATCAACATCCCCGTCCTCTTTGTACAAAATGTTGAGTGGCGCACCAGTGAGGCTAATCTCACCTTAACAAGTTTGGAGCCCACACCAGGGCCAGATTACGTGTATGCATGTTTGTCTGAGTGCTTAAAGTGGCAAGGTAAGCCAAGTGCTTGGTTAGGTACTCCAGAGTCCTGAGAACAGACGATGAAAAACAGATGACTTGGTTTTTGAAGCAGACTACTGCCTGAAGCTTTTGAGGGTATAAACAGACCCGAGTTTTACCTGAAGTGGGGGATCGGCAGTTCTTTGATAGCCCTCTGGATGTGCAAAAGCCTCTCATGGTCCCCATGATCAGAGACAGCTTCCTGAAGGTCAAACAGATAAACAAAAATGTAAAATTATTAGAAAATATTAGAAGAATTTTTCAGAATATCACTGCTTCAGTTGCCTGTATTCATGCCTTTACGCCACTAGAATATCCAACTTTTTCATAGTTTTTTCCCTCAGTGGTGAGGAGAAGCACTTCGATGAAACGGGGATAGATGGATCTCAGTTTCCTAGTTTTCTAGGTAGCCTCCAACCCAGTTACTCCTTCTTATGCATATAAACTGCCATGCTGCAGTATGTGTAATCAAACCAACATGACCCAGGTCCAAAGTGGCCCGGCCAGTCATACCATCCAATTCACGAAAATTCTCTCATGTGAAATGGCTGTGGCAAAGTAACTTCCACTGGTACATAACGTACCAAACCAATCACAACATGGTGGGTCCGGATTCAATGTGATGACTAACAGGAGTATCCAGGGGCAAATATTCTGCTAAAAGCACCTCTGATCAACAAGCTTGCACTCTGAAACTAACAGCCATTCACCAGCGTTCCTACTTCAATTCACACTATTTTCAGTGGTTTTTGTTGGCACCGTCTGATTGCCGCCCTGCCTACGTCACACACTTTGTTTCCCTGACCGGTTGCATGCCTGTCCAAAGGGATCCAGACGCTGGTGCTGCCCCCCCGAAATCAAAGTCAA
This sequence comes from Arrhamphus sclerolepis, assembly GCA_037176975.1. Lineage (NCBI taxonomy): Eukaryota > Metazoa > Chordata > Actinopteri > Beloniformes > Hemiramphidae > Arrhamphus > Arrhamphus sclerolepis. The sequence goes on from JBAMYA010000006.1 coordinate 6,063,751, forward strand.
ATCAAAGTCAAGAGAGAAGGAACTTGGACGGCTGGCCAGACGAGGTCCAACCTGACGTGTACTTAAGCTTCACCTGTAATGTTGTTAAACGTGCTCAGTCACAAGTCATGTGAAAGTGGAGCAACCATCTTCAAAATGTCACATCCTGTTCAAATATGTGCGACTGAGAAGTGATTGTGAAAGTAAAGATCTCATGAAGACTTTGAAATGACTTCATCCTTGAGGAGGAAAAAATACATAAAGTTCTTCTCTCTGTTGTGTTTTTATGAGTGTGCATATTAAAAGGAACATTTTCCCAAAAATACCAGAGGTATTCAGGAAGGAGTGGCTGAATGCCAAGGTATGCAAATGGCCCGTCAAGGTACACAGAACCCTCCCCAGAAAGCATGAAGCAGGTCTCACAGTTGGGTTTATTTTTATTTCTCCTTCTCCTCAGTTGCTGTGTGTTTCATCCAGAAAGAGCAGCCTTAAAGCCTCTTTTTTGTAGCAAATATTGAGATCATGCAAACCCAATTTTGCCCACACAGGTTATCAGTTAAATTTCAAAATTATTTTATAATCTGATTACTGTTTGTTTTTTTCCTCTTGCTTCTGTTCAAGACTTCAGAACTCGTCAGACTGAAAAGCACAAGAAACAAAGTGTTTCATATTCAAATCCAACTCCTCAGTTATATTAAAACAAACTGTTATTTGCCAAAGCATGTGGCTGCAGTTAATCGCAGAAGGCAAGTCACCAACAAACAATAATAAAAAAATAAATAAATAAAAGCATTGTGTGCAGTATAAGAGAGCTGAATTGTGATAGCTTTGCTTTTACACTGTGAGACAAATGCTGTAAATTTGTGGTAAAATGCAAAGTTATGTAGTACAATATGTTTTTGTTTACATGCCAGTCAACAAAGGTAAAAACTAAGCCAAAGGGGGAAAATGGGGCTTTATAACGCTGACACAAATATACTGAGTGACCATGTGAGGTAAACACAGATCAGTAATGTCTGTAAGGAGCTAAAATTTGTGAAGCATGAATGGCAAACAACCACTTCAAAGGCACACAGGACCTCTTTATCAAAGCTGCAGATGCTATTGATCGTACTCACCGTGAATGTGCTGTATAGCTCGTATGTAAGCAGAGGATTGGGTAGCTCCCTGAAGTACAGCTTACATAAGGAACCCACACAGTGGATGTCCTGGAGGTACACTTCCTTTGTAAGGTCAGGGCACGCCTCGGAGCAGAATTCCTGCCTACACACAAACACACAAACACTCTTAGCTGAATGCTTGTATTGTTTAGCACCCTATCTATCTTTTGCAAGGCTCTTTGGGCTGAAGATAGAAGGGTATCCAGTCCACTAAAGCTGGTAAAGGGAAGCACAACACAGATCTGAGAACATAACATGCACTTGGTGAGTTGTATTTGCATGATTTGTTTTTTCACAGAATGCACGCCAGTAATTATGTGGTCAAACATTTTACATATTCATCCACCATTTGCAAATAGTTTCAGTGACTTGAACTTTTTTCTTTTTCTTTTTTCCAATTCAAACCAGATGCAAAGCATCGTCGACATGAGG
>JBAMYA010000006.1:6067346-6083826 GCA_037176975.1 Arrhamphus sclerolepis
AGTGGATTTAATCCTTAATCCTTGGCAAACAAGCGACAGAAACATAATTGCTCCATATTAGCCAGAATAATTATAATGTTATTCTACTGTGGCTGAATGACGATGCGACATCCTGCACTGGGACCATTACATGTCTCTAATTCTACTCAGACTGTTTTGTGACAGCGTTTACATATGCTTGTCATGAAGACTGTAGCTCAGCATCACAGGTGAGCTGATCCAGGAGCAGATGACCAAATAAAGAAATGCATGACTAACTGACATCAGCGTGGCACAACACTGGAAAAACACAAGTGTGCAGTCCCCTAAAGCCCGAACCCATGGATGAACGGCATTAACAATACTTGTAGAAATGTTTACCTTTGAATTTGACAGTAACAGTTACATTAAGAAGACGTTTAAGTCTCCAGTTCTGTATGAGCTGAGGGGCTCAGGTGGCGTCTGAAAGAGGGAGCACGCTTTTCTAAAATTCTCAGCTCAATGACGAGAACTGAGCAAAGATGAATTTGCTTTACATTATTTTACATTATAAAATACATTTATCCATGTATTTATTTATTTGCTATTCATCTCAAATTGCATTAACTTCCTAGGGCATCAACTCCAACGAAGAAGAAGTAATTAAACATTAGACATAGACTATTAACTGATCTTTGTGTTGCTCTTAGGGTTAGAGGTCTGAATAGTTTTTAATGAGAATTTAAAACAACCAGTTAGATCAATATGTCTACCGCTTCCATAACACTGATGTCCGACACACACCTCCTCCTTCACTTCCTGCATTAATGCCCCGCCTCAGGTTGACTTAGTTATCTGGAACGCAGATCCCCATATGTTCCTACACGTGTGGACTCTGTTCCATTTCTTTTTTTTTTTCCTCTCCTTTTTTTTTTTTTTTTTTGGGAGGTGGGGGCATATCATGGGAGCAACTCTCAGATTATAGTTATAATAACAAAGCATCAAATGGTGAAATAGGCATAAAAAATGAATAGTCTGGCCATGTAACGTCTAATAATTCATTTTTATTTCTGTTCTCGTCTTTTTCTGATTTAATTTAGTTTTGTTTTTTGTTATGTTATAGTAGCTGTAACGGCTGGTCTTTTCTGAAGACACAAAACTCATCAAAAGAACTGTGTTCCCTGTGAACTGTGAAATTGACACACACACACACACACACACACACACACACACTCACAGACAAAAAAAAAATGTTAGAGCCACACCCAAAGTCCATTTAATACAGCCAATGGGTGAATGAATGGGCTTACTAAATGTAAAACACATGTATTCTGACAGCGGGCATATGGAGAGTTAAAAAAAAAGAAAAAAAAAAAGATGTTTGTTACATAAAGAATCGTGTGTGTACAGTAGGTTGGAACAGAGTTCATTACCGAGGAAACACTTCTCAAGCTCAACCTTCAATGCGAGTCTTAGTTTTAGTCTGAGTTAAGTAATCTCTGTAGGAAATACTGTTTCATTTGGTTAGAGCTGCTACTACAGGAAGACAAAGAACTAGAAAAGAAAGCAGAAGACGGAAAGAATGTTACCATCTTGTCCTGAACTCTGGAGATGTTCTATCAGGTCACAGCCGAATGCATTTTCACTTCCTTTCTTTTTGGACTTCTGCTTAGTTCCTTTATTCTTCATGTGGCTCCAGTTAGTACGTCAGATGATTAAAAGAAAAAGTTCCTTGAAAGCTCAGCGACTGATCCATAAGACCTTGAGAAAGGTTGAGATGTTAGGTCAAAAAGCAGCCACAGAGAAATCCCAGAAAGCAGCTACCAAATGTCTGTATCCGCTCACAAACCACACAGCTGGAGGCTGAGAGCAGAAGTGACGTCACTTTTGAGACTTCATGTCTTTAAGATTCTTTTTACTTCAAGAGATGACCCAAGAAAAGACATGACCCAGGATGTTCATTTGGTGGGACGTGGCGGTCCGCGGCTTTATCTCCACTGGATTTGCAGAAACAGCATTAGAATCAGTCGGTTTCCTGTTGTTTTTTTACCCCCAGCCAGTCTCTCTGCTCCTTTTTATCTCCTCCTCTTTTCCTTCATTCCACACAGTCTCCCCTTTTCACTGGCTGCTCTGTTACTGAGACATACATGCATTAAGAGAGGCAAATATCCCCGTAAACGCTGCTTTTTATTCTTAATCAAATCTCCCTCCAAGATTTCCTAAGTTAGTCAGATAGACTGGTGGCAGTGTTGTACAGATTTTTTTATTTTATTTGAGACTTTGTAAGAGGGAGGGAGATGAAGTTAGGGGAGGAGGGGGGAAACAGCTGACCTCTGTTTCGCTCCCAGTTTAGGAATTACTGACCTCTTTTATTCACTTTTTTTTTTCCATGTGGCCAAACTTGGAGCTGACGGGAAAGCTGTTCTCTGCCTTCCTGAATGCTCCCAATGTATACACAGTTTCCTGTGCAAAGAGCCCGGGCTCAAAAACAAAAACAGACGGGTTCTGAAGGAAGAGGGAAGTGGGAGGTGACTGAAGCAAGGGCCTGAAGGGCACAGATGGGAAATGGGGGGAGAAGGGGGGGCCTGGCGAAGATGGACAACACGTGGTTCTTGTTACTATTTGCTATGCATTTTATCTTCTTCATAAAAGGACTGCAGCTTCAATGAAAATGGCCAATAAAAATTGCAGCATAGTGTTGATGTTAATTTTGGAAAGTAAATCATGGTTTCTTGCAGAACTCCACCCATGTCTTGAGTAAATGTAATCCAATTACATCCCCACATTGGAATGCCTTGTCAGAGAAATATCATGCAATGCTCAGGGATATTCCTCATGTTTGTAGTCCTCTAGTTGTCTCAGGGTACAGAGCTTCAGTCTAAAATGCCATGAACTCAAGGTTTTTTACAGATGTAAAATAACTATTCTGTGATGTGACCTGGTGGGTAATAATGGCACATCAGCTGCTGCACAACCTCTCACTGCAGCGAAGTATTAAAGAGGGAAACGAGCCACAGAGATAAGAATCAGCACCTAAAACTGGCTTTAGATGATTGTCACAAAACTGCTGTGGTTTTTTTAAGTAAAAGCAACTTGGGAACTTACAGAAATCCCTAAAGAGGTTTTGACTCAAAGACAGAAGGCAGCTGTACTTTCATACACCTTGAAAGTCACCAGTGACCCTGCGAGACCTCAAACACCTTCAACTCTCTGTCAACCAGGTCCAGTAGAACTGAGGAAGCATTTGGGATTTTTTTTCATAAAAAAAAAAAGGAGTTCAGTTGGCCTCTCTGTAAGTCATGACCTGCATGGTTGGGGAAAAAACACTAAAGCAACAGGGACTTCAGTTCCTAGCGTGGCCTGGGGCTGCTCCAAAAGCAAATCAACCAGAGTAGCTCAACATACTGAAGGCGTTTTTTAGTTTAGTTTGTTTTGTTTTTTTCTGTATTTGTTATATATATTTTTAAAAATTGAACAAGCATTATGTAGTCCTTTTGGAGCTGGTCAGAAGGAAGGAGCTTCTACTTTTTACGTATTGTGAAAACCCCAGTAATTCGTTCCGGGTTCACCAGTAGGCCTTTTCAATCTTTAAGATGCTGAAATCTTTGTATTTGTCTTTTGTATCTAAATATTTATGCCAAAGATAAAAGATCATTTAGACAATATAAAATGTACAACAAAGCCACACAATGTTCAGAACAGAAAGAATGTACAGGTCAAAAGTCAGTTTTTAGCAAAGGTGGGATCAAGTCACTGATTTCAAGTCTCAAGTCTTTGTTTCGAGTCATCACAGGCAAGTCTTAGATCAAGTCCCAAGTAAGAAACTTCCAATTTAAAGTTCTTTTGAGTCCTTTTAACAATAGTGCAGTTAAATCTAATGAATAATGCATAATGAATTTCCCCACGCGGGATTAATACTATATATAAAAAAAATCTAAATGATGGAGTAATAGTAGTGTGAGAGTAGCTCTTATTGTTCTTTAAGCAACTTCAAGTGTTGAACAAAGGTTTGCAGTTTTTCATCTCTGCATGTTTTTCATATTACAGTTTGTACGTATTTGAACATAAATGCAAAGTCAAGTTGCAAGATTTTTTTTTTTCTTTTTTTAATTTTTGTCAAGTCTAAAATCATTAAATTATTGACTAATAATTTGGATTCCCTGGTATTTCGGTGAGACAGGTTCCTATATTTCCTGTTGTTTTTTGCTAATTAAGTAAATCATCACATGCTCTGCTCATCTTTTCTCATTCAAGGAAAACAGACGGAGCAGAATTATGAAATTTACAAGCAAACAGGATTCTTCACACACTGTAGGGCATTACTTTAACATACTCTGACTGCTGTGTTTTACAGAGGAAATCATAGTGTTTGGTCTTACATAGTAGATATTTTGGTGCAGAAAGCTTTTTGTGAATGTCACATGTAAGCTGGATGACCAGGCCCAACCTCAGCGAGACAAAGCTTTCTTTCTGCACCATAGGAAGAGGACATGACATCATGCAGTTCATACAAAGCCTCAGACATCCCGCTCTTTCTTTGCGCTAGTTATTAAAAAAAAGAAAAAGAAGAAAAAAACAGGGGGAAAGAAGACATTTCATTGTGTTTGCATAATAAGGGTTTATTCTTGTGCTTATGTTTAGTGTTTTAGGACGTCCTCCATGTCCCCAGGGTGATGCAATGATTGTAGATCTGCAGTGTAACTTAGTTTGAGCTAAAATTAAGAAATAATGCTGAGGGGGGAACGGAGCATTTCTTTCACAAAGCCCAGTTCATACGAGGTGAGGAGCTACTTCTTGCACATCTTTTACGAGTAACACTGCTCTACCATGGAAACCCCACGGATACAACTTAAATGTTAAATGAACAGCTCAGCGGCAAATTAAACCCTACATAAAATAATAGAATGTGTATAACCAAAGTACACGAGCTTAACAGTAAACTCTCCTGATGCTAAAAGAAAAGAAAACCCGTTTTTAGATCAGTGATGTCAGCTGGGCAGGTGCTGACACTGCGGCGTTAATATCCTGCCTTTGAATGACAAAAGTACACATTATTGTCAGAGCAGATGACCTCCGACTGCATTGTGATGGGAAAAGTAGCTTTAATGTTGCTGCAAAATGTATTTAAACAAATTTATTTTTGACAGATAATGCCAGTTCTTTGCAAAACCAAACACATTTGTTGTCAGATGTATGATAATTATGTAATTATATGATCATTTTGACCTCTGTAGGATGTACGATCAATAATTGAAAAAAGAAAAATCCCCAAATGTACAATAATTTCACAATACCTGTAAAGGTTTTCTTCTGTGATTATCATTCACTATTAGTCTGATTTGGAATCAGATTCGGCCCAAATGGTGACTGAACATTTGAAAAACTGACTCTGGATCTGTAATAAATGGTCCAACAACATCACCAGTAAAACCTTCGTGAGAAAGAGTTTGTTAGATTTCTTTTCCATGGTACGACTGTTTTATAGGCTGCATCATGCAGGTGTTATTGATGCAGATGATCCTGAGCCACGTCATAACACAAATTAGGCATATACGATCATTTTCCTCAAAATACAATAAGCATATAGTGGAGTACAATAATACTTCAACATTTCCCATCTGGCAACATTGACTGTGGTTTGTACAACTGCATGATTTTGACAGTCACAGCAGTTTCAAAAATGGATATAAATTGTATATATGTACAAAAGCATCAATGGGTTGTGGCAGACCATTTTGAACATTTACAGTAGAGAAAATTCATGGCATTTCTGGGAATCTAACCAGGTAAAGGTCAAGGCAGGAAGGCAATATTTGATTTGTGACCTTTGTCCCTTCAGGCTGCACTGTCATCAACATTTCCATATCTGAGATCCATCTCAAAGGAGCGGATACTCTGGGGAGTTCATGTCTCAGCCGGCATTAAAATTAAATTAAATAAATACGGTGTGACATTTATGAGAGAGTTCAGGGGTGAGTATGAACGTCACCAAGACATGGCTGCAAGAACATATTCCATCCTTCACTGCTTTTTTAAACATGTATTTCAGAAACTACAGCTATAAACAGCCGTAGCTGTCGACAGCACTTCTCATCATCAGATGATGTCATCATTTGCGTGTGTTGTGAAGCATCAGTGATCCCAACAACTGTCCACTGAGAGTTTATAACCTGCCAGAGCTGCATGCATCATCAGTTCGGTTTTTACCAAGCTACAAAGAGAACAATGCAACGTATTCATGTAACACTCTGGAGACTTTAATGATGCATCTCTTTGCTGCACAACTTTCCAACAGATTGTCTTTTGATCTTTTTTTTTCTTTTTTATATAACAATATTTCTCACTTGGGATTAATAAGCTATTATTCCATTTGAACTGCTAATACCAATAGCTGTGATGATATCAGGGAACATTGATGCCCGTCTCATGGTTGCATATGTGTGAAGTTCCCATTGATGTAGAAATGCAATTGTTTTTTGTTTTTTTTTCAGACAAAGTCTTTAACTGGGAGGTCTGTGTTTATTTTACAAGAATTCCAGAGCTCATTCTGCACCACCTGCAACAGCATGGCCTCATAGATTGTGTGCTCTTGACTTGGCTGCCTGTAGTTCTGTCTACTGCTGACGATGTGTTGCAGGGTTGTAAGGACTCCAGAGCAGCTGGAATCTTGTATATAACAATAACAGAGATCTCTTGCAAAAAGAAATTAGTATCCTCTGTTCCAAAATGAAAAAGTGTAATTAAAAAGAAAAAAAGAGCGATGTAACACAGTTGTAAACATGCCTCTCCCATTTTCATGAAGATGGGTTTTATACATAGCAATGACACGGACTCATGCAGTAAAAACAGACTTCACTATGTAGAGAAGATTGCAGTAAAGGCACTGGACCAATTCTGGTGAGCATTGTTAGAGAACATAGTTTGTTGCTGCACCCACAAATGACAAGTTTGAACTCTACCGTTCTAAGAAGAAGAAGAAAAAAAAATGTATACAAGTTCCAGATGCACTGCTGCTCCCTGTGGGTTCAGTAAAGGCAGACGCAGACATCTGCTGAACTCTTAACTGATAGTTTTGGTCCCATCCCATCAGGTCAAATCTTGCCAGAATTTTAATTCACCATCTTAGCTCAAATTTGTTTTTGTTTTTTCCCACTTTGAAACATGCCTTAATGAGTGCGGCATCTTTCCACAACAGAAGACTCAAGGAGGTTTTGTTACCACAGTGTTTAAAAATGACTGTAAACTCACTGGCAGTAAAAGCCACTTCTCTAAAAAAGGTTAAGGGACATTACTCAAGATATTTTTTTCCAGGATGAAGTCGTGTTCTCAATGCCACCTACTGGTTACATTTGTACACTGCAGCTTGCTGGCAGCGTTGGGCCTGTTGAGCCATTTATAAGGAGAAGCACAGAGAAACTTCAGATTACACTGAATCTATTCATATAAAATTAAATAACCAGGAATAACAGTTCAGAATAAAATGCAGATGTGCAATGGCATAGAGGAGTACTGACTTATAGATATTAAACAAAATGAATATGAGCTGTCACAAGAAAACATTGGAAAACATAAGGAAAAAGGGTAGCATTTATTATACATGTTCTTAAGAGAGAAAAGTACACTTACAAAAAGAAAAACACTCTTTCCTTCTTCACCATAACCTTTTACAAAAGTAGCAAAGTGCAGAATTTCAGGACTGGCATTGACTCAAACAACAAGAGATCAAATACTTTATGCAGCTATTATTTGGACCATCATCTGGTTCTAATGGTTATTAATCCCATACATTAACTGTAAAGTACAGAGCTGTTGGCCAACTGCCATAAAGAGGGAAAAAAAAGAAAGAAAGGACCCCATAATATGCAAATATGCAAAATCATGCAAGACTGCAGCTATTTATCCAAAATATTTGAAGGAAAAAAAAGGCACAAGCATGAGGTTCCCAAGTGATGAAGTTTAAAAACAAAAAAAGAAAAAGAAGGAGCCTCTGGGTCATGGGATGGATTTTATTATTTTCTTGTTTGTTTGTTTTGTAATGAAATTGAGGTACCAGCCACTCCTGGTAATCGGATCATTTGCTAATCATTATATTCAAATTATGTTTAGAGGCCAAGTTTAGGCCTGCGTACATTTTCCACCAAATCTATAAAATAACCTGTTCCTCTCCTGACATATTTCTACCATAAAGAACCAGCTGAGGAAACAAGCATGGATGGACGGACCATAAAGAAATAAAAATGTTGTGGCAAACATCAAAGGGAAAAGCCGAAAGAAAAAGAAACATTGTTCATAATGTTCATTTCTAGCAGTTTTGAACAGAAATCCCGTATTTCTGACTTTGGAGTGAGGACTGGACCCCCCCACCCCCCCACACACAGCTGAACAAACGTTTCATTTATCTCTTCACGGCAAACATGAAACCAACATGGTGAAGACAACCCACAGTCCTGCAGACACAAACTGCTCATTCACAAAATAACAAAAACACAAAGATCTTCATTTTTAAAGACTCCCACACTAATATAAACATACTTAAGACTACTACACTGTATTTCTTCTAAACTGCAACTCCTACACCATTTGACCTCAACATACACATGCATTAAAAAAAATAAGAGAATGGCATTTCATACTAAATAGAAAAAAATAAAAAATAGAGCTTGAAACTGACATTGAACAGTTTACAAATTTGAAATCAATGCTGTTTGTGAGATTTCTCTACTGGATGATTCTGTTGGTTATGATTTAAAAAGGATCGATATTGGTTTTTCTAAGGTTAATTAATGATGCCAGCTTCTTTGGTCAATACGTTAGGCTGTGATTATTTACCATTTGGCAATTTAGATATATAGGCCTTTGAAATAAGAGTTTAAAACTTAACGTGACTGAAACACACCAGGGTCCACTGAGCCAACGCACAACTGGAGATGCATCCCCATGGCAGCTTTTTCTTTCTTTTTTTTCCCTTTTCTTTTTTTCTCTAAAAGGCCCGATTAATCAGCCAACCAATTAATCGGTCTAACTCTAGTTGTGATCATTTTGCAAAACTCTTGAGGCATTTTAGTTAAATTTGTAAAATACTACAACATTTGACATTATAAAAACTACAAAACATTCCTTCATGAGTACAAACGCTGCTCAACACACAGTCAGGGACCCGACAAGGTAAAAATCTTGTATTCATGAAGGCTGCAGCATACCACAGCTCTGCAGAGAAAATTATTAGGATGATTTTCATTCTCGCTTGCATGAAAACGCAAAACTTTAAAATGGAGCAGCTTGGAGCCATTTCAAAAAACAAAAAAAAACTAACGAAAGCTAACGAATACCAGTGACAGTAACGGTCAGTTTAGTAACATTCAGTGTTGAAATAATAAAAACTATACGTATATTTGGAACAAAGCAACTTTTAAGACAGAAAAATAAGCATTCAACTGGTTTTGCGCAGCAGAAATATTTCTATGCTGATTTTCCTTCCATACAATATTAAATGCATAAACTGGTCTTGAAGCACCTTTTATCTTGTGAAAATGTGCTTTGGAAAAGTAACATATTTTATGAGCAATCAGAGGACAAAATACCAATTCTGTTACGAGGACAGTGCATGAAAAAGTATTCCACAGGCGAAGATGAAGTTCTTTGTAGTTTTGATGAAAGTTAGCTGGACTATTCTGCAAACATCTCTGTGAATACTGTTTGTGACCAAGTGGAGTTAGCTTTCTTTCCAGGGTTCACGTTGCACAAGTTAATAGACAGGTTTCACTGGGTATATTTCTACCACTATAAATTACTAAGGGAGTGCAAATCAGGAAGAGAGAGAGAGAAAAGACACCCATCTGAAAGACATACAGCCTCCAAAAGTTCTTAAGCTCACATGAGGTGACTTTTGTGGCAAAAAAAAAGTAATATTTCACTTAAATTAAAACACTTCTCATCTACAGATCACCGTAAGTACCAAAAGGAGTGATAACACTCCAGTATGCAAACATCATCTCTAATTCTTTTATTCTTTAAAGGTGGGTAGGAGATCTTTTTGTGAAGCATTCGAAAACTAATCAGCTTTGAGAGAAAAGCCACTGGGTTTAAATGTCCATCTCTTTTCTTCAGCGAACAGCTTTTTCTGAAGGAACGGGGCTGTACTTGTTAACTGCTCGTTTTCAAAATCTCAGTTAATCTTTCTGGTTTTTCCCAACATGTCCTGCCCAATAAACGTACAAATTCTTAGTGTCATTAAAACTATTCATTAGCCGACTGATCTCCTCACAACACGAGTTCATTTTTCTCTGATGTCATCATTTCTGTGTCTGCTCTCAGTCTGGCTCAGTATTACAATTCAGTTGTCAGTCATATTCGTGTGCATTTACATTTTTAACCTTTAACATTAAAAGCCCTGTCTGGATCCATACCTTTGTTAAATCTGCACAGGCTGCTCTCAATATGCACGTTTGGTTTTCCCACAAATGTGTACAAACCTCTGAAATTTTACAACTTAACGTCTTGTTGCACTTATCACCAGTTTATAATTAAAAGGAAACCTCCTCCCTCCAAATAAAAAATAATAAAACACATGCATTTTAAAAATCCCTTCTTTTGGCTTTTAAAGCTTATTTTTCATCTAACGTGAATATTCTGGGTCTAAAGATCAGTAAATAAAAACATACTGCATCTGTTGTATAAATCCTAAAGCTTTAAGACCAGTTCAGGTTGATTCTTCATTCTTGAGCAGTGAGGCGTTTACAGTGTCAGCACTTTTTAACCATATTCACAGCAAACTTTGAGCCAGGAAAAACAACAAAAGCAAACAAACAAACAAAAACTTGTCAGTGAGTGCATGAGTGTTCCTTCTACTAGCATAAAAATAGAATTAGGATATGTCAGTCTCTTCCTTGTGTTGTCCGTTTTACATTTTAAGCTCTGCACACCTTTACTGTTGTCAGTTATAGAGCTGAGAAGAAGAACTGAGGCTCAACTTAAGAAAATGTCTGCGGTGGAACACACAAGTGGACCAACTGTCTCGCTCTAGCAGAAATGATTGGGGGGAGACACAGATTACATGGGTTCTAAACATGTAAAATAAATGAAAAACACAAAGGCATCAATGGATATAATGATGTACTCAAAATCCACATCGTCCATATGCATATCATATGCAGACAAATAATAAGGCATGCTAATAAGGCATGGGTGAGATTCATTAAGTTCTGACAGCTGGCAGATGTTTGTCTATCAGACTGAAAGTTCTTTTTTCTGTATTCAAAGGCCTGGACTTTATAACATATAAAAACTTTTTTTTTTTTGTAGACAAAAACGGGAGTTTCCCATTATGTTCTCAACTCTATGGCTTACCGATGTCAACAGTAACATTCACATAAAGTTGTAACCTTTCAACTGACAGAATCTTATAGGAGCAGCTGTTGAGTCCATCCTTCTTCCACCTTTGTGAGGCTTTTTGCAGGAGCGACATCCTTGGGAGGAGAAATAAAAGCAAACAACAGGTTTAATGAAGAGGTAAAGCAGATGATGCATATATTTGAATTGATATTTAATAAACTATAGCACTGTTTAAAAAACTGGGGGCCAAATTTTACCTACCGCTTTAGTTTTAAACTACTATTAAGCACAAAAATCTATGGAACTGGTCCAGTATCAAGAGTGTTAGACTCTACAGCTGTGACACAGTAAGTTTTTGCTTTAGCCGCTGGAAGACAGGCTGAAGGTAAACAGAAACTAGAACGTTATGTATGGAATAATGGAGATCTGCCAATAGTGACATCAACTAGACAGTTTTAGGACTTCACCTCAGTTGGCAGCAGACTTGTGGCTGCAGGAACCATCAGTTTCCTGGTATGTTCAATGTCACCATGTCCTGCTGCCACTCTCCCTCCGTCTGCTGTGTTCACTCTCATTTAGCTATTAGCCGAGCCACAAAGTTGGCTCAATAAACGATAAGAGTTGCAAAAGGGCCTCGGAGGCATGTTCCTTTGTTTAAACAGTCACACAATCTGAGCCTGTTCAGAGGCAAGTTAACATACCAGTGGAAAATTACATCAGATTACATTTGTTTCATTTTCAGATAGCTGTGATCGCACTTTCTGATCAACACAAATAAACATTTGTCCCCATTTATAATTCATATTCAAACATGTGGCATAAAAGGACCCGCCTTCCAAAGTACTGTGTAATCCACAATAATACCCATCTGCACGTGTACTGACCTGCTTCTGTTCACCGCGTTGCCACTGTCCCGCTTGTGAAACACCATGGTGTAACGGGCCACTGCAGCTGGCGGCCGCACAATCTTCATATTCTGCAGCTCAACCCTGCGTGTCACATCACCGCGTATCAGACAGGTGCTGTGGGAACATCTACCACGTGTACTGAGGCGATGTTTTCTCACCTGACGCGAAGGTCATCATCTTCCCCACCCCAACCCCAGTAACTGTTTGGGAATCCATTCACCTTCTGAAACTGGTCTTTGGTCAAGCCAGTAACGCCGCCAAAGTAGCCTTTGTAACGCAACCTGTGAAAAATGGAGGATAATTAGGTTAAATAAAAGTTCTTACTTAAAGCATCACACCAACCCCCCCCAAAAAAATTAATTAAATTATTTTAGAGGTATTTGAACTCATAACAAGACAAATGGCACTTCGCCAAAGCCTGAGTCTATATCACCTGCTTTAGGACGATGCAAGCAGCGCTCAGGAAGACTTGATTATGCATTAAACATTCACAAGAGTTGAATAATCTTTAACCATCTTAGCCATATACTTACTTGTAGCCTGTGACATTCCGGCCAACCACCATGTGTTTGGGATGATTGTCGCAGACATATAAATTATGATCATTTTCAGGAATCAGGTCCACATCATGGAACATGAAGCAGTCCCAGCTGTAGTCCTTTAGGGCCTCCAAATACCCAACATTCAGTAACTTGGCTCGGTTAAAAGTTGCATCACCTGCCTTTAAAGAGAACATGACTTTTAGATGACAAACAACTCAAAGGTAAATGCAGATAACAGAACAGATGCGGTTGCACCCGCTGGATCACAGTGCTTTATTCACTGAGGCATAAGTGTCATAAAACAACATTTTTTTTTTGTCCTCATATCACTGACAAGGCTTTTACTGTAAATATGAATCAACTATTAAAACTGGAATCTTTTCTAATAAAATAGAACGCCTTTGATTTTAAAATAAGTGAAAGGAAGCATGCAGTTTACCTACATATGGTCATTAAAATAATATTTCAAAGAACAGAAATGACTGACATGAGCAAGATTACACTGAATGTCATTATAATGTTAACAGAGTTAGTTCTTTTACCATCAAAATGTTGTGTCTGAATCCTGTTTCTGCGTCTGTGAGAAAGCAGGTGAGCTCACCATATAGTGATAAAAGACACTAATCTGGATAAATATATGCTCATACACACCTGTGTGTGCAATGCGACGACATTACAACAAAATCATTCACAACTGACTTGACGTAACATTTGCCTATATTTACTTCTTAAACATGTCTGTGTAACACACAAATACAGTTGATGAAAGGTATTTACATGTGCAAACTTTTTTTTTCCTGGATACAGGAAACAAGTTCCTCTTTGAGTCCAAAGATTTGCGTTTGCTTTAACGTGCATTGCCTTAGGCCAGGGTTTTCATGGACCAGGTTGGTTTCCTCTTCCAGCACAAATTTCAGTGTTGGGGTTTCCTGCAGTACTTATCAATGACTTGTCAACCTTTCACAATAAGCTGAGCATATCACAGCAATGATTAAAACACTTAACTCACTCCTCTTAGTCCTCTTTTCCATTTCAAAGCTGTGCCTGTAAGTGGTGAGCTCCAGATCTACCATTCAGACAATGGATTAAGGAGGATTACGAGGATTATGAGCCACAAACATCTATAGTTGTAGTATTGACTCGTGCTTAGGAAGACATGTTGCCACATCGCTATGGTGCTCATTGACGTCTTGCTCTACTCTGAACCGGAGCTGGCAACCACAGACACCAGTTTCACCCTGAAAGTTTGACTTTGAAGAACACAAACAGGCTGATTGGAGAGCAGAACATGAAATGCATTCATCATGTTCAGCCAGTGGAATTGGAAACACAATTTGCCCGGGGATCTGAAAAACACGCCATACAGGTTAGGGCTAGACAAATACCTGGTGGATAACATAGATGGCATAGTGCAGTTGCTGCCTCTGTAGAAATGGGTGGAGGTGATATAGAAGGTAGAGAAGGTGCTTTTCACGCTTGCGATGTGGGACGAGGATTGCTACACTCTGTCGTGCTGTACAGTCTGAGGGCTGATGCTCTCCTTGAGCCACTTCTTTGTTTTCACTCTCTACATCCTTTAGTGTCAGATTAGAGTCAAAGAACAGCTTGGCCGCTCCCTCTGTGGAAACATTTACACATTTTCAGTGAAAACGCAGTTTATCTACCGCATGCATGTCAGACAGACACAGATTGAATATGGGCAAAGGGTTTGCTGATTAAAAAAAAAGAGAGAGGTTAATTAAATGAAAATAAAATTAAGATTTTTAACATTTTGCTGCCTTGTTGAACATGCAGATGACAGTCAGCCCACGCCACCCGTGAGACAACCGCACCATCGTGGTGTGACAAAGTGTCCTAAAGTTGTAGGCAAGAGATTGCTGGAAGGGATGTAAGACATCACCTCCTAAAAGTAGTGAAACCAGCCTTGAAATGAAAATGAAAGATATTTTAACACGGAAGAAAATTGTTTGTGCTGCTTTAATAATTCACAAATGTTTCAAGGTTGCAATGCACATGGACCCATAAAACCTCTCAGATCATGAGCCAGTTTAAAAAGCATTTCTATGAATTCAGTGAAATTTTTGGCTCAAAATTAGCATTTAAGATGAGAATCATGTCTTTTTGCTGAGAACCTCAACCAAGATAATTCACAGAAAAATCACTGTCACAAAACCCATCTACCCTAAACTCGCTGCATCCGTGCTGTCATTTAGTTAAAAAGGTGGATAACATGCAGGCAGAACTGTAAGATCGGTTTTCATTAACTTCTGAAAATGGGCAGAATTGGAAAAGCTAGCATGTGAAATACAATTTTAAAAAAAACCAAAACAAAAACAGAACAGTCATCAAATCTCAACCAGCACTTTGGCATACACTTACGTAGCAAAGGAGACTCCAGGGGACACTTGCTTTTTTGCGTTGGAGTGTAAAGGTGATCAACTGCAGTCCAACTGTCATGTTTATTCATCAGATTGTCTTTTCTTACTTGTATGACAGCAGAGGACATTATAAGGGTTTTCACAGCTTCACCAGAAAACGTTGCTATCCAAACTAGCACCAGTAGTGAGAGAAGGAACAGGACAAAATATTTCCCCCTGAGCAAAACGTTCCCAAAAGCTAAACAGAACCGCATGGCTGACTCCGTGACAGGAAATTTAAAAAAAATATAGAAAAACAAAGAAAGTATATAAAAATCCTGTTGCTTATGGTGTCAGGTATGTCCTCTGGTCAGAGCATTTCATCAATGACCTGTCATCCCATGGCGGCGAAACATGTTGCTTTACGATAGCGTAAATAAAGTATATGAGCACTTTGAAGGAAGGCGAACTTAATGGTGAGAGTCCATTGTTGATTTCTAAAAATCCATTCTCAGGGGGCGGAGCACAAAACCACAACTGTAAGAAGAGTGAGAGAGAAAGAAGATAGTTACAACCAAGGTAAAATCACATTTGATGGTTAAAGCAAGAAGTAAAACCACAGACTAATAAAAACTGCAAAATGTAAAAGATGGCCTCAATTTCCAAAAAGTATAAACTTATTTAATAATTCAAACAATTTATGTGTGTGTGTATATATATATATATATACACGCACACATACATATGTTACAGTTTTGAAGCAAAGTTGTGGTTCCCAAAGCTGGAACATCAGCTTTGGAAAAGTGTCAAAGCTTAACACTCTGAAGGTTAAGTAGCATATCATCTACATTTCAGAAATACTTTTATTATGTACTTAATACATTTGTATTTGTACTTATTTCAGTTTAATGATGCCTTCTACACTCTTTTCAGCTATATTTAAAATTTACTAACATAGCTGTTGGACAGAAATTAGAAGACTCAGGTATATTAAAAAAAATAAAGAATCATTTCAGTATATCAAAGTCTTGTTTCCACTTCCTCATACAGGGATCTTTCCTGTAATCCTATAAAATATGCTGAACTGGAATAACTGGACTAACTCACTGCAACAAAATATTCTCAATGTTCTCTGCTTTATTTTCATCTGCTAATTCTCATGGGCCCATGAAAATAAAGTAATTTTGATATTTATGTTTAGGTCCTTGGGGATCAATAAAGTAAATCTTATCTTATTTACATATAAAAGGCAGTGGAAATGTTGTCTCCGACAGGAGTGGACGCGGTGATCTTTGCTGTACAGCTTACAGAATAGAAAATTTGGTGAGTTGATTGTTTAAATTAATTAACTTTTCAAATAAATTAAGTGTGTACTTAACATGTC